>JABFQA010002281.1:0-11586 GCA_022817065.1 Probaryconus sp. ZL-2020 | reverse complement strand
GTTAGTGACGAGAGTCGCATTTTCATTTTTCAGCGAAGTAACTCGGATGGACGCGAAACGACTGATGCGTTCGGCCAGTCTTCCACCTATTCCGCTTAAACCTATATCAATGGGTTCAGTTCGCAAGAGTAACGAATTACATAATTCTTTGGTGATGAGCGTGTGTGTGGAACCTTGGTCCAACAACGCACGCACACGCAGCTGTCTGTCGGCCGAACCAGACACCATTATCCAAGCTGGAGCCAAGAGTATGTGCGAATTTGATCGCCAATCTGAGAAATGCGCGGAGGCGTCCGCATTTGAACTTGCTGTAGACGTAGTAGGCACGCTCTTGGCAGTTACAGTGGGAGGCGTCTGGTTGGAACTTTTCTCCTTTTCAAAATGAAGGAGGCTGTGGTGTTGTTTACAACACTGAAGACACCTTTTCTCAGACTTACACTGCGCTTTATTATGTTGAGCGCTTAAACAATTAACACACAAATTGTGCTTCTTAACTAAATCAAATCTCGAATTTACGGGAGTCGACAATAAAACAGAACATTTAAAAATAGAATGTCTTTCGCGGCAGACAGGACAAGATAAAGTCGTAGAATCGGACACATGAACCCGAGCAATTGATTTCGATACCCCTTTTACCTTTGAGTCAACAGCAGGGGCATGAACCTTCATCGTCTCAAGAGCTCGAATTCGTGCATCCAAAAAACTAGTCAGATCTGCGAACTTCGGAAACTTCTCACTCTCTTCTATGCTCAGTTCCCAAGCCTTTCTGGTCGGATTATCTAACTTATGAGAAACAAAATACACCAAAATATCATCCCAGTGATCAAATTTCTCATCGCGTTTACTGTTTCTTGAGCAGTGGAGAGAAGCTTCCGTAGCTCCTGTGCAGATTCACGAGTCATCGAAGGCAGCGAGCTAAACCTGTCAAGATAGGTATTGAAAACATGACGGAGATTACAGTACCGCTGCTTCAGAAGCTGCCAAGCCACGTCGAAATTGTCTGCAGTGACACTTACGTGCCTGATGACATCAAGAGCCTCACCTTCGACACTGGATTTCAAATAATGCAGGCGTTGCAGATTATCAAAGTTAGCGTCATTAATGATGAGCGACGTGAAATAGTCAGCGAATGATGTCCATTCCTCATACTTGCCAGTGAACTTCGGAATGGTGATGGCTGGCGTTTCGACCAAGCGACGAGTAGCCTCGAGGCCCGTGGAAGCTGTGGGCCTGCCGCCGGGGGAGGCCGCCGCACTTGCAGGCAGGGACGCGATGGAGTCCAGAATGGAGTCTCTGAGGGTGAGATACTTCAATTCTTGTGCATGAAACACATCGTCCGCTAAATAGGAGTATTGAAGCCGATCCACGCCATCAGCAGCATCTTCAATTTCATCATTTAATGCGCAACATTCATCCCACTTTTTATCAAGGTAGTTTAAGCGAGATTGAATTTGAGAATCATCTTTGAAGGTTCGAAGGGTGACACTTTCTGACACTAAATTAAGGGTTCTGAAGCGAGCCTTCTGTCGCTTAATCATTTTAGTAAGATTCTCATCACCAGGGTCAGTTGATAATTCCCCCATGCTAGTGGATTGTTTACATTCAGTCGACATGTTGAAGAGATTGTTGATCGCGTAGAAGGGTCACAAAACGACTAAAGAGTGTATTTACACTACCAATTCGCCAAGACAGTCTCAATTTGTACTAATAATTAATTAAAGTTCACCAAACTATTAAATATTTACAAAACAATAGCTACATAAAACTACTGTTCTCGCCGGTGGTTCACATTGCATCAAAAACCGCTCAAGGTCCTTATAATTTTTGTTCCTTTGCAACAATAATCAAGCATTGAGTGAGCACTCATAAGCCTCAATGTGTTAAAGGAGTCTCCTTAATAGTAAAACAAGGACGGCGATTTGACGAGTTCGCGGACATGTCAAATGAGTTGGTAAGAGAAACCACACGTTAATGCGGCGAGAGTCAGAATTCACGGTCGAGTGAGAGAGACAATAAGCGTAAGAAAGAGTCTCCCGAGTGTCTCAATCTATCACTCGTGTAACCGATGAAGATAGTGCATCCGAGAGTGAGACACTGCACTGCTTTAGCTATTCGTTCTCATGCGTGTGAGAGAGATGCAAAGATATAAAGTCGTGTAAACTCCGCGTTTTCGCGTTAAAGCTGCGGTAGGGGGAATGTCCAGTCCACCCACACACCGCGAGCCACGAGTCGCGGTAAGAATCGCGAATTATCCGCGGAAACGCGAGTCCCGAAGTCGCGGAGAGTTCCCGGCCACTATAAAGCGCTGAGAAGTGGCACAGCGTTCAGCTTGTCGGCGAGGTCCGCGCGGGGACGAGAGCGCGCACTCGTAGAGCCGCGGCAAGCGGAGAGGCGGGCTCACGCTTGTAGGTCCGGTACGCGCGGGGAAGAGAGCTCGCACTTGTAGGTCCGCGGCAAGTGGGGAAGCGGGCTCACGCTTCTAGGCCCGGACTGCGCGGGGAAAAGAAACCACATGCCACGTGACACCTTCAAATTCGTGGCACCTCAAATTCACTGTGAATGTTTCCTTTTTTTTAGCAACAATCCTGGCAGGATCGCCAAATGTTTTGATTCGGGGAACTAGCGCGATGCGCTAAAATGGTCCCCAGCCTCACAGGAGGTTCTTTTATTTTTGTCAGGATCAGGATCGGGGCTCACTGGGAAATCCGCCCAAACGGCGAATAAATTACAGGAATTTGACCGTTTAACAACCACTATTTATTTTTAAACATGGGAACTTTATTCCACAAAAAAAGAAAGAACCCTTCACAATCAAGGGGGTGTTGCGTCGCGCACGTTTTGCCCTTCGCTTAAAGTTCAACTGTTCCACGATAAGGGTTACAAAGTTTTACGCGTGCACGGCGACCAACAACGGAAGACATAATGAATACTTTTTCCTTTTATCGGCGATTAGCGCCACGCATCCTCATTAATGCATTTCGAAATTAGGAGACGCCTAAAGTGAGTTTGACGATAAAACAGTGACCTTCAAGGGTCACTGCAAACCGACACTCGCCCAACGAAATATGCGTACTGCATACGCAGACATACAGCCCGCCTTGCGATCTCCAAGCCGGAAAGATCGCAAAATTAATAGCTATAATACATTTAAATTCGCAAGAGAAAGAAGAACAAAGAAGACAATATAGCGTAAACTAAATAATGTAAAATAAACATAACTCTTAAATCTAATAAACAAATTACTCAGGGAGAGGCATTAAGGCTCGGCATCCAACTCAACGGGCAAGAGAGCCAACTTAGTAATGGGGCGGACGTAGCTAGACGTCGCGGTTTTGACTGTGACAACTCTCACTAAGCCGTCTTGACCCGGATGCAGAGCCACAACACGTCCCATGTTCCACTTAGTGGGTGGAAGGTTGTCGCTGCGAAGCAAGACAATTTGCCCACATTGAATGGGTTTCTCGGCGGTTTTCCATTTAGTGCGCTGTTGAAGTGACCGAACATAGTCTTGTGCCCAGAACTTCCAAAACCGCTCAAATTTTTGTTGATAAGCTTGCCACCTGGAGAGTCTATTAAGAGGCTCATCCAGAAGCCCGGGTTGTGGCACAGTAACCAAGGATCCACCTACCAGAAAATGAGCGGGGGTGAGAACAGTCAAGCTCTCTGGATCATCGGTTAACGGTGAAAGGGGGCGAGAGTTCAGGCAGGCCTCCACCTTGCACAGGAGGGTTGAGAGCTCCTCAAAGGTGGGAGTTGAGTCCTTGAGCACACGAACTAAATGAGACTTTACGCTTCGAACACCAGCCTCCCATAAACCACCGAAGTGGGGAGCAGCTGGTGGTATGAAGGACCATGAAATTTTATCCCGCGCCAAAAGGGCTTGAAAGTCATTATTCGAATGTGCGTCATTGAAGGCCTGTCGGAGTTCCCGCTCGGCCCCTTTAAAATTTGTACCGTTATCGCTATATACAATCGAGGGTTTTCCTCGACGCGCGCAGAATCGGTCGAAGGCCGCACGGAACGCATCAGTGGTATAGTTAGATACCAACTCTAAGTGCACAGCCTTCACTGCCATGCAAACAAATATCGCAATATACGCGGGGTGAGACACGCGGCCGCGGCCACTGGCAAATCTAACCTGTATAGGCCCAGCATAATCCAAACCCACATGAGTAAAGGCGCGAGAGGGTCGATCCACCCTTGCAGCAGGTAATTGTCCCATTAATTGTCGAGCCACATCACCCCGCAAGCGAGCACAACAGACGCAGTGGAAGATCACAGACTTAATGACCTTTTTGGCTTGATCTAACCAGAATTCGTCACGAAGAAAGCTCAAGGTCAAGGTCACGCCACCATGAAGGCAAGACTGATGAGCATGTCGGACTATCAGTTTAGCGACGTAATGGTTGCCAAGCACTAGCGGAAATTTACTGCTCTCGGGCAAATCCGCATTTCTGAGACGTCCCCCGACTCTGATCAAACTGCTAGAATCTAAAAATGGGTTGAGAGCCTTCAACGAACTAGATTTTGGCAGAGGACTCGAAGTACTCAGAGAGTCCCTTTCCTTGGCGAAAAGCAACTTTTGCAGATATTCAACCCAACGATTCGAAGCATCTTGCATTTCGTTAGCCTGAATAGTTTCAGACACTAGAGAAACACGAAATGGCGATCGTGGTGACCATCTCAGGATTCGCGCGGTGACCCTCAATAGGCAAATCCAGGACGAAAATCGACTGTAGAAATGCTCGAGGGGGTCCGTGTTAACAGGAGAAACTAGCGATGTCGCGGGAGGTTGGAGCTCGGCACATGCAACATGCTCGGCTTTAGTTATTGGCCAGTCAATCTCGGGAAGTGATAGCCAGGTGGGACCATTCCACCAAAGAGCTTTATCAATCAGAATGTCACTTGTTAGGCCGCGAGTTGCGAGGTCGGCAGGGTTCTCATTACCGGCAACATGACGCCAAGGAACATTTTTTAATCTGTCAGAGACTTCAGCGACTCGATTAGCAACGAAGGTCGGCCATTTATCTGGTTGTTGGGTGAGCCATGCGAGCACAATGGTGGAATCGGTCCAACACAATTTCGGCATCCCAGAGAATTCAGGAATTGAACTCAGGGATGACATCAAGCGAGCCAGTAATACAGCGGCACACAACTCAAGCCGGGCGATGCTGGTGCTTTTGAGAGGAGCAACCTTTGTTTTGCAGGCTATCAAATGGACCGTGATGGTGCCGTCCACTGAAACAAGACGCGTGAAAGCGACAGCAGCGTAAGCCTTCTCAGACGCATCGGCGAAGCCTATAAGCGAGCTGTGGACAATCGAGGGCCCTAAACCGATCCAGCGTGGGATTTTAATTGCCTGACATAATGACAGGGAGCTATAGTAGCGATCCCAATCCGCGGCCAAGTCCGCCGGAAGTTCATCGTCCCAGGCAAGTGCATGTGCATGTGCATGGATCGAAAATTCGCGCAATAGTAGACAATACAAAACGTTTAGTTACAGCCTGTAAAGGGGGCGTGTTTGCATTAAAAGTATAGCAGTCCGTCAAGGGGCTCCACGAAATGCCCAGAATTTTTATAGCCTCGTCCTCCTGTAACGGCCTTTCGAAGGCATGGCCATGATCTTCTGTAGGAAGATCTTTGAGGAGGTTGGGGTCGTTAGAGGCCCACTTTCGAAGCGACATTTGTCCCAGACTCATCAGGTGAATCAGCTGGTCACGAGTGGCTTTGGCAAGCTGAAAATCGTCAGCGCCAAACAGACAATCGTCAACATAGAAGGATGTTGCGAGTATTGGAGCAGCAAGGGGAAAGTTAGCGCCTTCATCCAAGCCGAGTTGCTTGAGGACACGCAATGCGAGGTATGGGGCACTAGCAGTGCCGTAAGTCACCGTGAGGAGTCTGTACGTCTCCATGGAGTCAGACGGGTGGGATCTCCATCGAATTTTTTGGTAGACAGTATCTTCGGGCTTAACCAGAATCTGTCGATACATCTTTGCGATGTCAGCGCAAAGCGCATATTTGAAGATACGCCAGCGAGCGATCAGCATCGAAAGGTCAATTTGAAGTTTAGGACCAATCAGCTGCAAGTCGTTGACAGATGTACCGTTACTCGTGGGAGAAGAGGCATTAAACACGACTCGCAATTTAGTGGTTGAGCTATCAAGGCGAACAACTGGGTGGTGCGGAATAAAGGCACCTACTTCATCGTCATCACAGTCTGGTGATTTTACCATATGGCCTAGCCTTTCGTACTCCTCCATGAACGCCTGATATTGTACCCGAAGATCAGGTGACTTGGCGAACTTTCGTTCAATGCTAGACATTATTTTATCTGCTTGCAGTTTGGAATGACCAAGCACCGAAGGGGGGTTGGATCGAAAGGGGATCCCGACGATATACCGACCACTTGCGTCGCGTGAGCAATTCTCAATGAAGAGCTTTTCGCATAAGGCATCTTCGTCAGACAGGGGTCTATCCACTGAGACTTCCTCTAATTCCCAAAACCTTTGGAGGGCGTTACCAATGTCACCAATGGATTGCGCATAATGAGAGTGTGCCGACATGGAAGTGATGTGATTCACATCAACGTGCAACGAGGTGCTACCTGACAATATCCAACCCAGAATTGTTTCCTGAGCAACTGGTTGTCCAGGCAGGCCATGACGTAATCCACCGCACAGCAATTGAGCATAGACATCTGCACCTAAAATAACATGGATCGGCGTGGTAGTGTCCTCAAAATTATCGGCTAAGTCCAGACCGCGAATATGTTGCCAACAACCCGCGTTAGCTGGAAACTGAGGCCTATAAGAGGTCAGAGAAGGCATGATCAGGGCGTTAGTGACGAGAGTCGCATTTTCATTTTTCAGCGAAGTAACTCGGATGGACGCGAAACGACTGATGCGTTCGGCCAGTCTTCCACCTATTCCGCTTAAACCTATATCAATGGGTTCAGTTCGCAAGTGTAACGAATTACATAATTCTTTGGTGATGAGCGTGTGTGTGGAACCTTGGTCCAACAACGCACGCACACGTAGCTGTCTGTCGGCCGAACCAGACACCATTATCCAAGCTGTAGCCAAGAGTATGTGCGAATTTGATCGCGAATCTGAGAAATGCGCGGAGGCGTCCGCACTTGGACTTGCTGTAGACGTAGTAGGCACGCTCTTGGCAGTTACAGTGGGAGGCGTCTGGTTGGACCTTTTCTCCTTTTCAAAATGAAGGAGGCTGTGGTGTTGTTTGCAACACTGAAGACACCTTTTCTCAGACTTACAATGAGCTTTATTATGTTGAGCGCTTAAACAATTAACACACAAATTGTGCTTCTTAACTAAATCAAATCTCGAATTTACGGGCGTCGACAATAAAACAGAACATTTAAAAATAGAATGTCTTTCGCGGCAGACAGGACAAGATAAAGCCGTAGAATCGGACACATGAACCCGAGCAATCGATTTCGATACACCTTTTACCTTTGAGTCAACAGCAGGGGCATGAACCTTCATCGTCTCAAGAGCTCGAATTCGTGCATCCAAAAAACTAGTCAGATCTGCGAACTTCGGAAACTTCTCACTCCCTTCTATGCTCAGTTCCCAAGCCTTTCTGGTCTGATTATTTAACTTATGAGAAACAAAATACACCAAAATATCATCCCAGTGATCAACAGGCCGTTTTAAATTTCTCATCGCGTTTACCGTTTCTTGAGCAGTGGAGAGAAGCTTCCGTAGCTCCTGTGCAGATTCACGAGTCATCGAAGGCAATGAGCTAAATCTGTCAAGAGAAGTATTGAAAACATGACGGAGATTACAGTACCGCTGCTTCAGAAGCTGCCAAGCCACGTCGAAATAGTCTGCAGTGACACTTACGTGCCTGATGACATCAAGAGCCTCACCTTCGACACTGGATTTCAAATAATGCAGGCGTTGCAAATTATCAAAGTTAGTGTCATTAATGATGAGCGACGTGAAATAATCAGCGAATGATGTCCATTCTTCATACTTGCCAGTGAACTTCGGAATGGTGATGGCTGGCGTTTTGACCAGGCGACGAGTAGCATCGAGGCCCGTGGAAGCTGTGGGCCTGCCGCCGGGGGAGGCCGCCGCACTTGCAGGCAGGAACGCGAGGGAGTCCAGAATGGAGTCTCTTAGGGTGGGATACTCCAATTCTTGTGCATGGAACACATCGTCCGTTAAATAGGAGTATTGAAGCCGATCCACGTCATCGGCAGCATCTTCAATTTCATCATTTAATGCGCAACATTCATCCCACTTTTTATCAAGGTAGTTCAAGCGAGATTGAACTTGAGAATCATCTTTGAAGGTTCGAAGGGTGACACTTTCTGACACTAAATTAAGAGTTCTGAAGCGAGCTTTCTGTCGCTTAATCATTTTAGTAAGATTCTTCTCACCAGGGTCAGTTGATGATTCCCCCATGCTAGTGGATTGTTTAACTTCAGTCGACATGTTGAAGAGATTGTTGATCGCGTAGAAAGGTCACAAAACGACTAAAGAGTGTATTTACACTACCAATTCGCCAAGACAGTCTCAATTTGTACTAATAATTAATTAAAGTCCACTAAATTATTAAATATTTACAAAACAATAGCTACATAAAACTACTGTTCTCGCCGGTGGTTCACACTGCACCCGAAACCGCTCAAGGTCCTTATAATTTTGTTCCTTTGCAACAATAATCCAGCATTGAGTGAGCACTCATAAGCCTCAATGTGTTAAAGGAGTCTCCTTAATAGGCTCATTAGTAAAACAAGAACGGCGATTTGACGAGTTCGCGGACCTGTCAAATGAGTTGGAAAGAGAAACCACACGTTATTACGGCGAGAGTCAGAATTCACGGTCGAGTGAGAGAGACAATAAGCGTAAGAAAGAGTCTCCCGAGTGTCTCAATCTATCACTCGTGTAACCGATGAGGATAGTGCATCCGAGAGTGAGACACTGCACTGCTTTAGCTAGTCGTTCTCATGCGTGTGAGAGAGATGAATAGATATAAAGTCGTGCAAACTCCGCGTCTTCGCGTTAAAGCTGCGGTAGGGGGAATGTCCAGTCCACCCACACACCGCGAGCCACGAGTCGCGGTAAGAATCGCGAATTATCCGCGGAAACGCGAGTCCCGAAGTCGCGGAAAGTATCCGGCCACTATAAAGCGCTGAGGAGTGGCACAGCGTTCAGCTTGTCGGCGAGGTCCGCGCGGGGACGAGAGCGCGCACTCGTAGAGCCGCGGCAAGCGGAGAGGCGGGCTCACGCTTGTAGGTCCGGTACGCGCGGGGAAGAGAGCTCGCACATGTAGGTCCGCGGCAAGTGGGGAAGCGGGCTCACGCTTCTAGGCCCGGACTGCGCGGGGAAAAGAAACCACATGCCACGTCACACCTTCCAATTCGTGGCACCTCAAATTCACTGTGAATGTTTCCTTTTTTTAGCAACAATCCTGGCAGGATCGCCAAATGTTTTGATTCGGGGAACTAGCGCGATGCGCTAAAATGGTCCCCAGCCTCACAGGAGGTTCTTTTATTGTTGTCAGGATCAGGATCGGGCTCACTGGGAAATCCGCAAAAACGGCGAATAAATTACAGGAATTTGACCGTTTAACAACCACCTTTTATTTTTAAACAGGGAACTTTGTTCCACAAAAGAAGAAATAACCCTTCACAATCAAGGGGGGGTGTTGCGTCGCGCACGTTTTGCCCTTCGCTTAAATTCAATTATTCCACGATACGGGTTACAAAATTTTTTACGCGTGCACGGCGACCAACAACGTAAGACAATGAATACCTTTTTCTTTTTTATCGGAGATTAGCGCCACGCATCCTCATTAATGCAATTCGGAATTAGGTGACGCCTAAATGAGTTTGACGATAAAACAGTGACCTTCAAGGGTCACTGCAAACCGACACTCGCCCAACGAAATATGCGTACTGCATACGCAGACAAAGTAAAACATTAAATCATTAATTTCTTACAATTACTCCGTTGCCTCTTCGATTTTTGCTTTGAATTTGAGGGTCTGTCAGATTCACTGCTGCAGCTTGTGTCGTCTTCGTCACTAATGTTATTGTTAGCTTCATTATGGGAAATATTTTTCCTCTTCAAATTCTTCCCTCTAGAAATTTTATTTGGTGCAATACGTTCTACTACTTTGTCGTATTGTTTTGCTTTTTGTAGTATGCGTGTCATTCCAATTATATCTTTTGGTTTTGTTGCTTTTTCATAAATTTCTTTATAAATTTTATTTGAATGTCCCATAAATGCTGATAACTGGGATACTTGTTGTTCTTTTAAATTTAAATCGGCACTGTTAGTTGCGAGCTGTTTTCGTAATTGTGTTGCGCGAAGAGTTTTCGGGGCAATTGCATTGCAATTATTAGATTCTTCTCGCATCTCATCACACGCTCTCATATATTTTTGATCTGCTTTTCGACTTGGTAAACCGAAGACATGCCGATTATTCTTCGATACTCCAGCTGTTTCGCGATGTTTTTAAATTAATAAAATGCACTATACCAATTCTTTATGTATTAAAGCTGGTACATCGCGACCTAATTTGCCACGCATTTCGACTCGGACATAATTATCCGCTAATAATTTATCGTCTTCACTTAATTCCTTATACAAGTGCAAATCTTCCTTTTGATCTATGTATTGTCTGTTCTCAAAATCTTTAATTTGCATACGCTCCAATTCTCCAGGACGTCTTCTGTTGAATAACTGAATTTGAAGGAGAGTTGCTGAAATCAATGATTTCAATGCATTATAAGAAAAAGCAAGTTCCAATTCTGCTTTATCTTTTTCTCCTTTTTTAATTAATTGATCGTCAAACTTGCAAATATCACTATTAGTTGGTAGTGTTTTTTTCTTTTGTCTTCTATTTGTTGTTAAATTTTCATTTGCTGGTCGTTGAATCAAGTTAGAAAATTCTTTTCCGAATAATTTGACAAATCTTTTTACATTTTTTTCATTATCGTAATCTCTTTGTTTAATAAATTCTAATTGCAATGTATTGGCTAATTTGTTTATCAATGTACCCAAATTAAGAGCAGTCATAGGTGCTTCGTACTTTTTATTCTGTTCAGAATAACCTGATACAGCTCTTATTCCTTTTATTGTGGAATCAACAAAACCGGGATCAAAGATGCTTTTCAAATCATCAATTTTGTTATCTATTTCTAGCGTTGCTATAAGAAACCTTGTAGCAAGCCTTAAGTCTCTTCTAATTAGTTCAACATCTTGCACGTTTGTATATTTTTCGCAATGTGAATTTCCATGTATTATAATCAGTTCATCAAAAAGAAGAATTTCAAGGACTTTATATTTATGCATATCCAACACTATATTTCGTAAAGATGAACTCGCTCTTACGTGTATTCTACCATCTTTTTTTGTACATAATTTGCGAAAATCTGCAGGAATTTTTCATTTGCAACAACACATTTTGCTACGTGTTGATATTGTTACGTCCTAGAACGTGGTTTGTCGTAAAATATTGTTGCTCTAATTTAATGAACTGGTAAGGTTCTGGGAAAGAGCTTAACTGTTAGGTTTGGAAATAATTTCGAATAAACAAGTTCAATTTAAT
>JABFQA010002280.1:0-11588 GCA_022817065.1 Probaryconus sp. ZL-2020 | reverse complement strand
TTGTTGGGGAAATGAAATTATTTGTAAAACAGTTATTATTTTTAGAAGTACCAAAAGAAAATATAAGTGTGGTTTGAAAGGGCGGTTTCTACTTAACCAATTGTAATTGTGCAAACGTTTTAGATAACGCGAAAAAGTTGCTGAATGCTTTTAATGGGAGTTTTTTTTTTTTATGTGAATATCGTAATGGCAAATGCATTTTAACGGGCTTGTAATTTGGATGTTACGATAATGCTAACAATTTCCACGGCGCATATTAACGTAACGATACTGCGTGCGTGACACTTAGTTATAACTTATGCTTTAAGTACATCAATAAGCACTTTATACTTAACTGATGTCATGGCTGACTTGCTAAGTTTATGGATTACCACTCACGAGTTGCTGTTTTACATGATACATTATAATATTATATTATTGACTCATACTTTATCGTAAAAGTTTACAAGGGAAGTTATCTAGATTTAGTCAGACATTGGATTTATTTCTGATTATAAAGAAGTCTTCGTGTTAAAATACTTTCTTATCGTTATAAATTGACAAAATTAATACCATGTATTCTTCTAAATATTTTGTTGAAGATTTTTTTAACATTTTGTAATTCATTAATATAGAATTGATAAAGTGTATAATTAGATTTGAAACAAAAATTAAGTTAATAATTTTACGTAGGTTTTGGATCTGCAGTATCCATTTCAGATTCGCAATGCTTGATTTGCGAAAACTTAACACAAAATTAGAATGAGCAAACAAGAGTTGTATAGCAGAACATAAACTTTAGACAAACGAAATGTTTATACTTTTGAGCTTCGTCTCTGGTTTATTTCAACCTATATAATGGCGATAAAAAATATTGCACAACATTTCTGCGATACTACTTTCGATTAGGACTAAAACGCTTTAAATTTTAGAAAAAAAAGATTTGGGATAACAAGAAACCAAAAATAAATGAATAAAATGAAATGAAAGGTCATGTGTAAAATAAGACTCGTTTAAATGAAAACTGAAAAAGTTTTTTGTGAATTTCAATTTTAACAGTTTTTTTGATGGAAATAGTTTGCACTACGTTTTTTAACAATCCAGGTGAAGTTGTACCAACAGCATCGATGAAAGAGAGGCAAATACAAAACGTAAATTCACCATACACAATTCGTAGAAAAACTTTGTGGAAGCAAAATGTAAAAACATGCTTTGAACTAGCATACAGCCAGCTGAAAGTGCAGTTCTTTTTGAATATACATGCTTCGGGATACAAAGCTAAATATTGTGCCAATCATTAATAATTCTCCAATCATTAATCATCTCTAAAATTGTTGTTGTATAATATTGAATGAATACAACAAATTTCCAATTTCATAACAGTTTTGAAAGGCATAGTTTTTAATGAATATATTGTAATCGTGTAATATTCTAAAGCGTAAAAATGTAAAAGGGAAAAAAGTTTGTGAAACTACCATCTAGATAATTAAAGATATAAAGTCCGAAATACGTTTTACATTTTGATCATCGTTCAGTAGTTAGGATTTGGTATTCAAGCGCTTTTAGATCCGCCTCATCTTTTTAATTGCATCCAGCAGCAGTCCCTCGCCCACATATCACCCATATAAAACTAAATGGCATAAATTCATAAAGTTGGAAGAATGATATAATCACGAGAAACGTGAGCGGCGAGAATCATAACTGCAAGTTCTGCTCGGCTCGGTCCAATTGCGGCGCCAAGCAGAGAGATTCTAAAGCAGACGTAACTCAAATTGCGATCTCCTTGCATCTAACACTCCGTCTTGCCAGCTGGAAATACACTCCAGAAACGTGTTAATTTCGTGTATTACATTTATATATACATATACGTATACCTAATCTATCCCGCTGGAGATGGAGCGAGATGGTAGAAAGAGATGTCGGAGGATACAAGGGTTCTCAAGTCCGAGTCTATTAACTTAGAGACTGCATAATAGGATACGGAGTTCCACGAAGTAACGTACACGAGAAACCTCGTTTCAGGTTATACGTTCTGCTACGCAGATACAACCTACGACGCACATATTTACTTATCCGGCACATGTATGTGCTAGATACATTATGTGATTCTGTTAGAGTGAATTTCTACTTTTATATTAGCATAAACACGTTTGCAAACGTCGCGGGATTTCATTTATTTCGCAACCAACAACTTCTTAACTTTTATTTTTTCTAACAAACTCTTGGAAGTTTGTCATAATGTTTTTTTTTTTTTTTTTTTCTTTATGCAGTTTAAATGATAAATGAATGCTTTGAGCGCAAACGAATAGTTATGATTTTCGGCCCTAAGATTCAAATAATTAAAATTAGATGATTACGATATAAATAATTTATGAACTCCGTTTTTCGGTTTTACAGCTTACTATTTAAACGCTATTTTTCATGTTCTGTACGCAACAGATTTGTCGTATCCACTTCATTTTTTTTATGTTCCTATAAATATTGATCACAATTTTGTGCATCGTCATAAAAGTAACATAAATAAAAGTCGCAGAAATAATTTGCATTTTATTATTCAAAATTGTGTTTGAAGTATTAACGTATTTAAAAGGAGTTTAAATAAATCTTGTTATCATTTTTAGTATAAAATTATAAGTCACACGAAATTACAGTGCACTAAATTTTGTGTCGTTGAATTTGTAATTTTTTCAAATAACTTCCAAAGTTATTATAACCACCGGCATAATTTGTAAATTAATAATTGTTTAACATGAAAATGTACAAACAAAAACTACTTAAAAACATCCTGTAACAGAATTTATTATGATAAACCCCGTTATTATAACACCAGAATTATTAGAAAGTGCATCGTAAATCTTGTAAATAACCACTATTTGTCTTCAGATTGCGCCGCGGTGTAATAATATTTATAGTAACTTATTCCTCCCTAACCACACACGAGGTAAAACAAAAAAAAAAAAAAAAAGGACTAACTCTTCACTTTAACTCTTCCCTAAAGTGTTCTAAATTTTCGGCACTTGTTGAGGCGATAATTTTGATGCGCAAAAAAGCACCTCGCGTTAGCAAATATACAATTACACAACAAGACAGGTAAATGCATAAACTGGCGTATCTTTGAAAAGCTCGTGCTGATGTATAATGTTGAAGTGATATATCGCATAAAACGTTGTAGCGCCCGGGGGGACGTGACGGCGGCGGCAACGGCGGCAACGGCGGTGCCTTCTGCTCTCGGCTTATCAGCGTCATCCCTTTCCGTCTCCTCATTTCATAAGCGCGAAACAATCTACGGTGGCGCTAACAGTACCCACAGAGACCGGCGAGACATTTGCCTCGTGTTGCACGTCATATTGCATTATATTGCCGGGAACATTTGAGATATACGTAAGCCGAGCTTAGCGTTGACCGACAAGCACGGAAATCTCGTTTCAGGCGTCGTCCCCTTGGAGCCACGCGGAAATAGTAGTAGGCGCGCGCGAATAAGAGAAAACTCGGCTGCTGTTTCGGCCAAACTCCCTCGAACTACGCCGCAAACTTGAATGAAATCTGCTCGTTACATGACTTTCCTCGAACTATGCATACAATGTACCGTTTAAGTAGAGCTCGTTAACGGCGACTTCCAACTTTAAATGCCCCGACCTTTGGCTACTTTTAATTGCACGAAATCTCTAACGAACGAACGCGTCAAAGAACACCATTTTTTTTCAAATGAGATTGTCGTGCTGAAACTCTCATATCTTAAGAGCCGTATTTTTAGGAACATACTTAAGCTCCAAATCCCGTTGAAGTTTCCACTTTTAATTATATTAAGCTGCTTATGAAAAAAAAATTTGCATAATAAGTTAGACGCTTGCTGGCAAATTAGAACCGATTGGATAATGTTTTGTAAACTCAGAAAAATAATGAAATAGTGTTATTATTATTATTATTATTATTGTTATTATTATTCCATGTCAATTTGATTTTCTTAATGTAATTGATTTACGTTCATAATTCAATTTGTTGCGAGTAATTGAAAAAAAAAAAATGCAATGATTAATTTCAATATCAAACGTCATGTAAAGTGCAAATTGAAATGTCAATTTACTTGATGAATAATACTTTAATAAAAAAAATATAATCTCACAGTACATCTTTTATCATTCATAAATAACTGTCTATTTTGTTTCTGAAAACAGTGTAAAATAATAACATTTGGCAAACTTCCAGTATTCCTCTTTTTTGTTCATTCCATAATCTAAAATTAAATTAATAATAATAGAAAGAGTTAAAAATAAGCCAATCTCTAACTCATATCACATCGAACGGATTTTCAATATTTATCTACATTATTCATTAATACAATAATCAGTTAAAAATATTATCATCGAATTACTATAATGTATTAAACTTTGTCAATGCAATATTTTTAATTAATTAATCTAACTAATAATAGTTAATAGTATATTAATCAATTTGAGCATACGTGAGTGTTGTTTTGTACTTTGTGCAAAATTATATAGATTTGTGATATAATTACTTTTACACGTGGCGACTGAAAATAGCACATAATTTGCTGGAGGATGTAATTAATTAGCAGCCCATTATTTTATAGACATTAGGAATTGATGAACGGAAACCAAATTCTAACCGCGAGCCCTTTTTGTATGTTAACAAGCGTGTACCACAACTCCTAACACGGCTTTTAATTTCCCTCTGCTACAGTCGTTTTTGTTTTTACCTCTCTAAATGATTGAATTGACCTGGTCAAGATTACAATCCTTATACTTGGAATTAAAAGAATTATAAAAATGTATTCATGAAGTTTAAAGAGTTGATATTTATGAACAACGAAACTCATTAATAACTTTACGATAATGTTGTAGATTGTTAAAATTCGTTAAAAACTTCACATGTATCTAAAAAAAAAAAAAAAAAAAAAAAAAAAAACTTGAAACACGTTCTGAGCTCCAAGAAATAGCAATTTAAAAAACACGATTTACAAAGAGATCAGCGAATTCTTTTATTGGTTGGCAATCGATATTACATTAAAGGCCCTTAACACGAAACATTAAATGAGCAAATGACAGTGGCTGGAGGAAGAACAAACAACGAGTAAACCGGGCTCGAGCCATAAACGAGAGCAAAAGTCAAAATGAAATTTCGTTTGTATCCCGTGGAGTATATCTCGCTATTGGAATTTGGACCGTTGCATTAAATCCGCATTTGTTTTATTGGATTTCACGCATCCGCTGGTTCTCCAAATCTGTGTCACGAATACTCTAAAAACGCGCATAGAAGAGAGACAGTGACGATTCTACGTATCTCTTAAGCCGTCAGAGGAGAACCCAGATTGCAAGAATAATGTGTATATATACTCGCGGGAGAAAGATCGAATTCGTGTACGAGAAACCGAGGAACGAAGAGCAGAAAGAGAGAGTGAGAGAGAATGAAACTCAAAGACAAAGATGAGACGAGTGATGATCATAATGGGCAAATCTACATAACAATTCCACAATCAGCATTATCAATGTGAACTTGTCACCCGCGCTTACACCTTCATCTGCGACTGATAATTACACCTTTGTTCTCATGCAATGACATAGGTCTAAATCGCCCAAAGCGGCACCGTGTATTTCGCCAATAATCGTTTTTGCCTTACATTTCGTGATTGATGGAATTACAGTTTCATTACCAGCCTAGACTCTGTCGGAGTAATACCGTGTTATTTTGCAAAATCCAAAATTAGGATCATACGAATTTCACCAACAAAAATCCATTTTTTATTCCCGACCAATTACGCGAGGGTTAAAATAGCTCTCGTATCCAAATGGAAAATTCATTTTTTATTTGGCGTCGTCTGATTAACATCTGCATGAAAAAACGAGAGATATGCCGTACGTTTAGAAAACTTTCGGAAACAATGCATTGCGAAAATGGAATGTTTTTTTTTTTTTTTTTTGCAAATTGTTGACTAAAATGTATAATAGAAAAATGTACAAAGTAGTCGAAGAATTAAATATGTAATTAAAAAAAAAATTCTTCGTCTGATAAAGTCATTTCATACAGAAAAAGTGAATGTGAAAGAAAGATTTGAAATGAAAAGGATTGACACGGCGAAAGGAGATATATAACAAGAAATGCATAACACTTCATGAAATTATAATCTGAATACGAGTTTTCATCGTCTAAGTCAATTAACTACTCGGCGCAGACCTACATAGATATATATTTCTCTTATAATGCACGTCGTGCAGGGTATTGCAACGTGCTGCGAAGCACACACACGTGCGTGAACGAACCGGCGAATATATTCAAGGAGACGTCTCATGGTGGTGTAATCTCAAGGAAACTTAGCGTGAAACCGCCGTACGTGAACAAGGATAGGATACCAGTAATGTTATATATCCACATTAAGTCTACGTCTTATGTCTCAGTTCGTCTCCTTCACGTCAGACATTTGACAAATATTTCTTTTGGTCTTGAACATTTGCGCAATTCTCTCGAAACATAACGTTACGCTAAAATTGCAAATACGTTTTGTATTAAGAATTTTAAAAAGTTGATTTGTGTTTCGTTTAATTAGCAAAAATATTCATATGAAATTTTATAACAAATTTTTTTACATTCTTTAAAAATGTCAAATTTTGATGGCATACAATTCGAAAAACAATTACTCTGTTGAATTTAATTTTCAGAAATATTATTTTATACGGATATTAGTCAATCATCGTATAGTTTAAAAATTCAATTTCGATAGACATGAAAGTTCAAATGAGATTTAATGCACAAATTGCGCCGGAATTCATTAAATGAAATTTATGAAAATAAATATTATAAGTATAATTCCAGATTTTAGGATTAATTTGTGATTTCATTATAACAAGTGTGCGATGTTGGCAACCAAGGTGGTCTGATATGTGACATGAAAAAAAGTCGAGAAAAATTCACATCGCGGAGATAGCGATGAACGAAAAGAGACAAGTTTTCAAAAGTTGTTGATTTATATATATATATTTTAATCCTAAAGCTTGTTGTTGATCGACGGCTTAAAAAAGAAATACTCTGTGATTTCAAATGATCGATAGAAATGCTAAAAGCCTAATTCATATTGAAAACACTATAATTTTCAGTGCGGATATTTTTAGTGCGAAGTGACTTGCTTTAAATACTTTCTGACTCTGACGACATCTTCTGAAACACATTCCACCAACGACAGTAAAAGCTGCTACTAAATATCGAATTAGTACTGATTTAATCAGATCAAGAACATTTCTTAAAATAAGTGTATTTCATAAATAAATTAATAATTTAACCATAACTGAATTAAAACCACAAAATTGCATTGCGAATTAAACATAAAATGTAATAAAAAAATTAAACAAAATACATATTTATTATAAAAGTTCTTAACTCGTATTCCCAACATGATCGTTTAATTTAGTTCAATTTCAACAACCGTAAGCACACGACTAAAGGGTAAAAAGAACTTAATTACAACGTCACATGAAAGGTCTGTAAATTACCGAGTAAATAATTCAACATTTATGATTTTTCCCACAAGCTAAGGTACCTCGTTCAAGCGCAAAGAACAGTTTCTTAAAGACACTTGAAACGATGCTATAGGCTTGAGGCTTTCTCGCTCTCACATCCATCTTTTCGCGAACACGTTCCATTTGAAAAAAAGTACACCCACGTAAGCACACACAAAAAGATATTTTCGTCCAAAGTGAGATAGACGTATGAAGATGTTCTCAGAAGGCGCGCCCTCAAAGGAATTGAAAACATTTCAAAGTTGTTGCTTGACAAATTTTCACCGGGATGGTTAATTTTAGACCGCAAAATTCCGCAACGGTTTTACTTTATAACAACATACCTTATGCCCACGACGGAATCCAAGCAATTTCGCTGCTTTTGCGGAGTTGCTTCACAAAGCGGCTCGATAAGGCTCGTTGTTCTACTGTCCCGATGACGTAAGTGGGTATTGTACTCAAATGCAGATATATTGAAATCTGAGTATAATATGGCCTGCATTAGGAATCACATAGTATCTTTTTTGCAAGGTTTTCCTACGAGAATGCTTTCCACATTATTTACTGATAACGAGTCGTATCATTCACTCGAAATCTCGTATCAAATTTCAACTTGGACTAGAAGTTCCGTCGCTCTGGCAGTGCAAACGGCATTGTACTTGCACGCATAATAGTACACGTAGCATTAGAGATAAGCAGTAACGCTTTGAATCATTACTCAGAGTCGCGCGAGCGAATCATAATTGGTTATGCCGGGGCATGTCCTTTTCGCTCGTGCATTACGTCTGGGCGCGTCTCCTATCTCGCGTTAAACTACTCATTCGAACATTTGCTTGTATTAATAGGTTATCCGACGGGCTATCCAGATCGCAATTACCGCGCGCAGTCAACTCGATTTATGCGCCGAGCCATTTTCGGCTCAACACCGACTACTTCGGACACAACTGGCAATCAAGTTCGCACGTTTTTGAAAGTTCGATCGAACGCTGGTTCACGTCACTCGGTCGCTTCAAGAGGGATTAGTTTTTGATTGAAGTAGGTGTTAATTTTTGGTGATTAAATGGATTGTGTCATTTGTTTGCTCAGATTCTATGATTTTCGTAAGGAATAGATGACGCACTGAGAAAAATTTTCTTTTTTGGTTCAAGAGTAAAAAGGACATTTGAATGTAAACACTTAAAACAGACAAGGATAAAAGAGCAATGAGTTTATCTTCATTTATCCTCATTTGAACCAAAAAGAATATTTTTCTGAGTGCGATATTTACAAATTGCCGCGTCTGTAGGATTAAATTTTTATTTTATGTTAGAGAAACTCATTAGTACGATTTATTACCATGTTTGTCCCTAGATTGGTAAAGCTTTAATTAGAATAATCGTCAACTTTATTGCACAGAGCAAAAATTTATTTTTAATTTCGAAATATAATAGTAAAGGGAAATTCAGTAAGTGAACATTCCGTTGTAGAAGTCTAAATAGCAGAAATAAATATAGCTCCCGTTCCTCATAAATGAATTCAGCAAAGCTGAATCATGCGTTGTTTAGTTGAGGCGCCACCGCGCCAACAAATAATACCACTCAATTAGTATCTCAAACACAACAACCTAAATTGTTCAAAGCACGACGTTTCTTGATCTCTGTGCACTTCATCTTTGCGTTTTAATATAAATGTTAATTTTCGTTACTATCAAGAATAAGTATTTTACTGTAATAATAACTTGAGGATAAAAAATTTTATTAAAAGCACTTTTAAAATCGAATACAATTCTTCGACGATTGGCGAATGAAATGGAATTTATTTGGCCCGATGGAGCAAAGAAACATGACTTTAACATAAAATTATGATTAATATTATTTAGGTGGAAAGTGCCTCAAAAGTAGTTATATGGTTTCTTGTCGGCGCAAAGAAGCAAAAAGAGTCCAGTAGATTAAAGTTAAATGTTAAGACGAAAGCGGTAGTGTGAATTCGGTTTATTTAACAAAATTCGAAAATATCACATTGGTAGCGCGCGGAGTAAGAAAATGCAAGTCAGTTCTGAGGCAAGTTTTGAGTCTCTTTCATCGTACAGAGACTGACGGTGACTACGCTCTCATCCCTTTTCTCAAATCAAAGCACCGTCTAATTTCGTTGACCGAGAAAGAGAGTTAAACCAGGGCAAGAGGTGCGTCAACTACTCTTTCTGGCAGCATATTGCACGCCTGCTTGCATTTATTCCTACGGTCTTGTTCGGCTCCAATCTTGACATTTTATTTATACCATTTCTTTGTAATTTCAAAAACCACTGTTTTCAGTTTAATGAAATCATCTTAACCAATGAAAGTTCGTCTTTCATCTTTATCTAAAAATCTTCAGAAAAAAGTCTTTATCAAAGATTTTTTAATAATGAGATCTTCGGCAAAAATTGTCAACGATAATTTCTCAACTATTTTTTACTTAAGATACTTTTAGCTAAAGTACATTCACGAACTAATGCATTTAATAAATATAATGATATAAGCACTTTATTTTCTTTTTTATGAGACATATTATCGTTAATGAACATAATTAGTGTTGTAACTCATTAATTCTTCTCGCATACATAATTCATTTATCTCAAGCTGTTCTATCTTACAAACATATCTCCATCCAAAACAGTACGCATTATTCTAAAACTACATTTCATATTTGGAGTGTTTCGTTGTTTAAAATTCTATAACATGTGATTTACGAAGCATTAAGGAAATTGTTTTGTTTCTTATCTTGTTCTGCATAACATTATAGACACTTTTTTTATTTCTTTTAAAGAAGAAATATGATATTCAGTCAGTGCAGACTGCTCAAGTTCGTTCTGTCGGCTCTGATGAAGTGAAAATACATTAGCTCGGATTATATTTTTTACGACACTTCTCGCTAAAGATGAAAACTATGTTAACTTTCGACAAAACTTATTACAAACTATTTCGTAATGTATTTTCATTAATAGTAGCATAAATGTGTTCATAATATATTCAATTCTATTAAACATTATTACCGAAACTTATTATTAAGGTAAAATTAGAGGCGAATAGATATAAACAGTTTAGGTACATATTGATATTAGACTAATTAATTTTGTTTAACAAATTTAACTACTCATATTTCATAAGCAAACAATTAAATAGAAAACGATGTACTGTCTAATGTTGATTGTTATCATGAGATAGTTTAAATATATTTCAATCGAATAAATATCCAACTGCAAAATGATATATTATTACAATACATTATTTCTAAACAACAATAATAATTTTATCATTTTAGCATAATGTCATTATTAATTTGCTGCAGGAAATGGCATTTTTTTGTATCATAGAATTTTCTTATTGGTTTTACTTCGATAATTGAAAGCTGAATTATTGAATGAATTTTGTATCAAACGCTAACGCTAGAGTAATAATGCAAATTTTTGTGAAATAGTTAATTATGATATTAATAATCAACAAATATATTATAACGTTAAACTTTTAAATATGTTAATGAAAGCTTAATTTCTGTAATACATTTTATAAACAATAAATTGAATATTCAGTGAGATTTGTTTCTATGTTATTTTTATGCCCTATAAAGAATGCATTTATTTAAAGTTGAAAAATT
This sequence comes from Probaryconus sp. ZL-2020, assembly GCA_022817065.1. Taxonomy (NCBI): domain Eukaryota; kingdom Metazoa; phylum Arthropoda; class Insecta; order Hymenoptera; family Scelionidae; genus Probaryconus; species Probaryconus sp. ZL-2020. The sequence goes on along the minus strand of JABFQA010002280.1, from coordinate 489 downwards.
AAAAAGTAAAAATAATAAATAGGATTTAAAAAATATATAACAATAGTATAAATAACAATAGGCCAGTAATCAAAAGTGTACAAAAAAATATTTGTGTTTTCTCGGAAACATATTACTTTTGCTACAGTTTATTCAAATTAAGTTTAATTTTTGTTTCCAATTCTAAATTATGAAAATTAGGAGAAACTATTCTATTCAAGAATAAGGATTAATTAATAATTGGTACACTCAGAAAGTTTTTGAAATAACTGGTCGATGTATTATTAAACAATTTCATTTAAAAATAATAGTGTAAAATGAAATCATTTTTTTAAATAGTTAATTTTCTTATATTATTCATTTACATTGATTAAGAATTAGTTTAATGACATTTATTAATAAAATATAAGAAGAAAATAAAGTATAATGAATAATGATGAATAACGTTCGTTGTTTTCCACTTTATAAATGGAAAACTTTTTTAATAATTTATACATATAAAATAATTAT
>JABFQA010002279.1:0-11588 GCA_022817065.1 Probaryconus sp. ZL-2020 | reverse complement strand
GTTTCATTTTCTTTATTTCTACTTATATCTTTCAATTTAAGAACCAGAAGATAGGGTGGGTGTAAAGTACGATGAAATAAAATATTTGACAAAAAGTCTAATAATGAAAGAGACATTATAATAAACATATTTGATCAAACTTTTATATCTATAAAAAAAAAATTGACTAAATATGTTTAAATTTTGCATGATAGTTATAAATATCAAAATAATTTAAAGAGAAATGAAATTTCAATTCCAACCCACCAATGTATTTTTATTCTAGAGTTATTTTCGCAATACTCTTCAAAATTATCGCATTTTTTGCAAATAATATATTTAATTCAATATACAGACCAATAACACATTTTTTTTTTTTTAATTAAACATTTTTGTTTAATAATTTTTGTTACGTTTTACTGTGTTCTATTTTTTCAGTAATTAGAAGTATAAAAAAATTTGCAAAAAAAAAAAAAAATAAAATAAATATCAATTGATGCAGGAAAATAAAGCAAACATATAATATTAATTGCTTTATGTAGAAAAAACAGTCAATAATATAATTTTCATCAACTTTTTTATCTTCTTCGCACTTTACAGAAATGCATTACAAATAGAAATAGTTGACATATGTTTGAACAAACCAGCTGTGATCACTATGAACTTTAGAAATATTTTGTATGGTTTCGTTTGAGGTGTTTGCTTAAAAACACTTTCTCATTACTTTCTAGCTAATAAGCTTTTGTTTAAACTGGTTTGAATTTGTAGAATATTTATTCTGTCAGAATGAAACGTATATGAATGAGACGTTCAATGAATATTTAGAAATACTTACCGGCGAGAATAAGAACATTGGCCTTGAAAAGAAAATCACTGTTTGGTAATTTAACAAAGTAAACTTTGTGGGAGATAAAATCCTCTTTATTCATTGGATTAAATCGTACAATGTCCGAAATATTAATTGTGAACACTTTATTGTTGCTAATTAAACGGATGAGTGCGAAATTTAACTTTGTCATTTTGTAAGCTTCTTTTTATATAAAACAAAAGAAATGTGTTTTTGAAGATTTATAGAAGAATGTAAATAGACAGAAAATAGAAATATGGCAACACTGTAAAGTGAAGTACGTATTCCATAGAACAGGGGTTCGGCGATATGAATTGGGATATCGATATTTTACACGGAAAATAAAATCGATATCGAAATTCGATATTTATCTCCCATCTCCATCTAGAACACAAATAATGAATAAGGACTATTGCTATCATTTTCTAACACATGAATTAGAAAAAAATGAGAATAATTATTCTCTTATTCCTATTATTTTGTTTGATGCATATCAATATTTTCCCGTGTGTTCCAAAATTTCAACATCGTTATGAAAGTACACTTGCCTTATAGTATTCGGTTAGAAATGGAATTGAAAAATTTGTTGTAATAATACAGTTAACCTGGTTAACACTTAATTAAGTAAAGTATATAGATATTGGAAATATTTTCAAGTATTTATTAATTAATAATTGTATGATTATATTTTCATTCGAAGCATAGAAGACACTATTTACATTTTACATTAATCGAGTTGTGAAGACGTAGGATCAAAACTCCATTATAAGACACAAAAATAAATAATAACAATAGTCCAGAAATTATTATTAATTAATCACTGAGGTAATAATCTTGTTTTATTGTGAATTTTAAAATTGCATTTTCGGAATATCTGATTTTGTTTTTAATGATTTTGGCTAGGAGAGAATTTGAAGTAATAAGATTTCAATAAATATTTATAAAATAATAATAAAACTTCTACAAGAAGATTGAGAAAAGGCTGTATAATTAATTGAAAAAATTATTGTCAGAATTTGAAGAAGTGAACGACTAAGGCAACTATTGTTTAAAAGATTTCGTTTGTAATTTTTTAATTAATTATAACATGGAAAACCCATTATGGGAAACTCTTTAGAAATCTGATCCACTTAAAATGCCCGTTTCAAATGTATATCACTGCATTTGCAATTAAATTGACATTAAGTGAGACCCCAGTTATATATATATATATATATACATATACTTATTATTAACGTTAAATGCATTCATGCTTTAAAATTGTTTCCAACCGTAAGAAATCTTTTAACATTTTCAAAAGTATTAGTCTTAGAAGAATAAAATGTGAACATTTTTTTTTAAATATTAAATGGCATTGGAAACAATGCAATGTTTTTTATGGTTTTTAAAAGTAAAATATATTGTGTCAGAATTAGCTGAAAATTATTTATCAAGTTGCAATGAATGTGAAGAGATACAGGAAAGAATTTTTGAAATATTTATACTATAATAGTGGTCTGATACAAAGTGATGAAAGCAGAATTTTCCACAAGCTATCACTTTCACGCAAATCCAATCACGTACAACTTAATGAAATGTTTAAAAACATCATTTAAAATCTTATAGCATGTTCAATTCATTAACTTGGTTGGTTAGATCAATCAAATAATTGAGTTGAACACGTGTTCGATTAGATTATTTAGTACTTATTATTAAATTTCACTAGAATATCTTACAAGTTAGTGTTATCTTACAGCTAATCTTACAGATTAGTTAATAATATTTATGTTAGTAAAATCCAATCGAACATGTGTTAGATTTGGAACTAACAGTGCGAATCGAACACATGCTATTATTTGCGAATATTTGACTGAAGTTGTTAGTAATAAAGGGTTAATTGAGGGCTAATTTATGCAATATTTTTTTACATCTGTGAAGATTTGTAAATTAGATGTCCTCTGAATTCAAAAGAAATATGCATATTCCAAAGAACCCTAGTAAATCGAAACACATGGGAACATATATGTAAAACATGTAGCAGCAATGTGTTGACAATATATGAGCAATATATTAACAATAGAAGGTCAATATATTAACAACATAAGGACAATATATTGCAAATATATTGAATTATTTTCATTCAGCCATTTAGTAAATACATATATGTAAAAATGTTCATGAATAAGATCAACATATATTGATCATATATAAACAATATCTTGACAATCTATTGTAAGCATATTTTTAATATATCTTTTTTTACTATGGAATAATAAATATTTTAGCAATATAATTGTAATTTGTAAATTGTAAATGTAGTAATCTATTTCACGTCGTACAATAAATTGATATATTTATTAAATCACTATTTATAATTGCAGTTATTAATTTAGACGATAAAAAGTTATATTTTCAATATGAATCGGCGACTTTCATCTTATCGGAAATATTGTGAAGCTGGTTCAATGGATAAAATACCAAGTAGAATGCTACGAAAATATAATAGAGGTGAACATATGGAAGGCAATATGGATGTAAGTATATTTATCGTAGAACATGAATTGTAAGCTAATAATTTAATATCTTAATGGAGCTTAATGAAAGAGTCAGATTGAGGAATCAAATCGAGGTCGTACTGTGATTATAAGTTCATGTCAATAATAAAAATCGATGTTATATATTATCTAATTGTTTTATTCGTTTTAGGAAGTAATTGAAAGTAGTAGTAATCATGAAGAGCAACAAAATACGAGCATTGAAATGGAGCCAGAGGTGAGGATTAAATTTTCTCTATCAAATAATAAAGATAACATTATATACATAATAATATTGATATCATTTTTAAAATATGACTTCAGAACTGTCTATTCCGTACTTTCTAAAAGCATTTTATATTTTTCCATCGCCTCTGTAGGAAACTTTATATGTTGAATATGAAGAACAAACTGTAAGTCCATTTCCTTCGCCATCGAACAGTTTTCATACTGATGCAGAACATAATATGTCAATGGTATGTGAATATACAGGAGGTATATTATTTTCAGACTAATGTATTAATTGAATGACGTATATAGGATAAATGAATCATTAATTAATTTGCACATAGTATACCTTGTAGGAAAATGTTATATGATATGTCATCTGAAATGTCATGTGAGAAATCACCTCAATTTTAGTTGTATACCGTCGTGCAATATTTTATTTGACATCTTTTATGAGCACTCATCACAATTTTAATTGTAAAATACCATGCGAGATTCCATGTCAGGTCTCTTGAAAGATGTCATGTGAAAAGTCACCTCAATTTGTTTTAACATTATACAACTACGATTGAGATGCAACTAAAATTTATCTCACATAAGATCTCATATGATCTTACGTAGCATCTTATAAATGAAATTGTAATGTGATATCGCATAAGAAATTATGTACTAGATTTTTTGTGGATATTGAAAACTGAAATTGAAGTGAGATATTATATAACATTTCACTTGACATGCATGAATCATATTGTAAATGAAATTGTAATCAGATCTCATGTTAGATTCCTCATGAACTATCATAGGACTTTTCATAGGAAATATCAGTTCTCTAAATGAACTCGTGTAAAAAGTAGGTAATTAATACGAAGTTTAAGGAGGTTGGGGCATGACTATGCGGGACGAAGAGCTAGGGGGGGGGAATCCTATGCTAAATACATTATGCTGAGTCTGTTAGCTTTTTGGGTGTTCTTGAGTAGTGTACCCAACTAAGTTGTTTTTGTCCTTGTTTTATTATATGAAAGAAAGAGACACTGCCGTTTTTCAATTTATTATATTATTAATTACTGCAAATACAGTCAGTGAAATTACTTGAAATTTATATACCTTGATCTTTAGATGTTTCTCTACATGATATTAAATTTTTATAACAATCTAATCGTTATAACATACTTAAAGTGTTAACAATTGTGTGGCCTCATAAGAATCCATGCATTTTCATTAATTTTAAACCTATTTTTCTCGAAATCGAAGTAGTGGATTTCTTTGAAACTTTGGATTTTCTCTTAAAATATGTTTGTTAATAACATATATTTTTTTAAACAATATTTCATCGTAAATGATATCATGCCCCAACTTCCTTAAACGTATATTCATTATCTAATTGAATGAGATAATGTAAATGTGATGAAATTTTTGTCACAAATATCCTAATTAACACTTATTTTTGTCATTAACAAAATGTTCAGCTTGAACCTGATCTCCCACCTTTAATCTACAATCGGTATGAAATGCATGAAAATGGCATAGTCAGCGGCATCACTTAGTAATTATTTATTTTTTTTTGTATTAAAGTTTCATACTAAATCTTAATTTTAATTCCGGCAATTAGTTTTAACTGCTTCAAATGTTTATATGATAAGAAAGTTTAATGAGAGACATTAAAAAAATATTCCCAATTTTTTAATCAATATCAATGATTATTGTCCATAAGATAATCATTATTTCTCTTTCCTTGTCCAGCATCTCCCAAATATGTAAATAATTGATGGATCAATGTTATAAGATTCCATAAAAATTCATTTCTATACGTTCCTCGCAAACAGTGGCGAACCTTGCAATTTCCTTTCATTGACGAACCTTATTGAAATTTGAATTTTATTGTGTTAATCAAAAAAATGCGACGAAAATCGCTAAAATTCGTGATTCCAACTGGATTTCCATAGTTATGAATGACGTGGATTATTTAATAACTTTTAGCATAATTATTGAGTAATATTGTCGTCAGTATTTTTTTTTCTGAAATATTTATTATTAATTTTTAATACATAATATTATTTTTTTCAGAATGTCAGTTTCACATCAAGTGAGTTTCAAAGTGATGCGGATGACAACTCATTATCCGACGATGACAACGATACGGGGACACCATTTGAAGCTATAAAACAATTATTTACAACTTTAAACCAAGAAATATCATAAATAACCGTGAATATAGATGCAAAAGTTCTTTTAGTTACATTATTAATGTTTGGACTAGTTCATAAATTAAGTCAAACCGCTGTGACTCATCTTTTTAAGTTAGTTAATTATATTTTAAATGTAGAAATTCTTCCGCAGTCTCGATACTTAATTGATAAATTATTTAATCCTAAGAATGGGATTACGTGTCATGCAGTATGCCCTAATTGTAAGATTTATGCAGGAAAATTTGAAGACAAGAAGTACGTTATATGCTCTGAATGTAATTGTAGAATAGTTTTAACAGCAGACAAGTACGAAAACTTTTTCGTAACGTTAGATCCAAGCGATGATATAAGAAGATTAATAGAATGTCATAGCAATTATTATAAATATACTGTGCAGGACAGAGTACATGAAACTAATTATTTGAAAGACATTTACGACGGACATTTATATCGCGAATTCGTTAAAAAGTTGCCCAAAGAAGATAGAAAACGATATATAACCTGCATTGTTAATTCTGATGGATCGCCCACATTTAAAAGCTCAACTTTCTCAATTTGGCCAATTCATTTTTTAATAAATGAATTACCTATTAATGATAGAATTAAATCAGTTGTTCTTTGTGGCTTATGGTTCGGTAAAAATAAACCGGACATGAACATTTTTCTGAAACCTCTTGTTACCGAATTTAATAAACTTTCAGACGTTGGTGTGCGATGTAATATCCAGAGTGACGTACAAATAATTAAGCCTTATATAATTTGTTGTTGTGTAGATTCAGTTGCAAGAGCACCGATGCAAGGTTTACACCAATTTAATGGTGCTTATGGATGTAACTGGTGTCTTCACCCGGGAAAGTATAGTACGACATTTAACTGTATGCTATATCCAATAATGAACAAAATTCCAAACAATAGAACTCATGATAATGCTGTAAAAGATATAATGAAATTGTCTACCACAACAAGTCAAACAATTAATAGGAAAAGACAGAATAGTAAAAATAAACATTTAAATGGATTTAATAAAGTCTCTCCTTTGCTGGAACTGTCTAATTTTAACATAATTTCAAGTTTTGTGCCAGATTATATGCACAATATATTATTAGGTGTAGCAAGACAGTTCGCCAAACTGTGGTTTACTACTTCAAAAAAACCTTTCAGTATTAGCAAAAAGCAAATGATCGAGATAGATAAAATGTTATTAACAATAAAGCCACATTCTGCAGTAAATGGATTACCTCGTAGTATTAAAGATAGGAAATTTTGGAAAGCGAAGGACTGGCAAAATTGGGTTTTGTTTTATAGCGTTCCAATTTTGTCATGCTTTCTGAATAATCAGTACATAGAACACTGGAGCTTTCTAGTTGAAAGTTTACATATACTCGTACAAGAAAAAATAACATTTGAACAACTAAATCGCGCTAATGAGTTACTCTACTTATTTACAACAAAAATTGAAAAACTTTATGGAATATCAGCAATGTCATTTAATGTACATCAACTTTTACATCTTTCTGAAAGTGTATATAATTGGGGTCCACTTTGGGCACACAATGGATTTCCTTTCGAAAGTGCCAATGGACAACTTTTGCAGGCAATACATGGAGCAAGAGGTGTTACACAGCAAATATGTCGATTTATCGGATATCAGAAAAGTATTAATTATTTGCATCATAAGTATGGAGATAGTGTAAAAAAAGCAATGAACATATTTCAGGAAAAACTTGTATCAAATTGTAAGGCTAAATCACTGCAAACTGAAGAACATAATTATTTTGGCAATTCAATTGCATTAACAGAGGAAATTATTGAAAAATTTGATTTATCTTTAAATTGTAAAACATTCAAACGAATGCTACGAAATAATCAAATGTATGCAATAAATAGTCATGTAAATAAAAGATCAAACAATAGCTATGCCATCCTAGATTCAGGCGTATTTGTAAATATTATTGAATTTATCTTCGATTGTGAAAAGAAAGTAGAATATACATTAGTAAAAATGGTACAAACACGAAATGTTTTTAATAATGCTGTAAATCAGTTGCAAACGATTGTTTCGGTTAGTCCTGACATGACATTAGTGTTAACATCACAAATTAAATTGCCATGTATTTATATGCATATTAGAGAAAAGAAATTTATTGTTTGCATGCCTAATACTTATAGTATAGAATAAATATATTTTTATGACGCGTATATAGTAATATAAAATAAAACAATATATATCAATATGAGGACTTCCAAATTATTAATTTGATTCTAAGTAAATAATTTTACTGCATTTAATTCACTAAATGAACTATCTCATTAATTCAAATTATTGTATTTTAATAATTAGACAAAATATTCTAAATTAAATACGTCTTTACTGTTTGGCAAAAGATTACAGAATGACAAACACAAAATTTTTACAAACAATGACTAATGGCTGACTTGACATTAAACGTAATCGAACATTTTACATTTGACATGAAGAACGTAAACCGATGAACACAACACAAGTGATAAATGAAATTTATTAAAATATTTAATAATGTATAATATCAGGGTAACACCATAAAAATAATGATATGAATCGTATATTATTGTCCAGGGCCACTGGTGACCGAGGTTAATAATAGTATATTGTGCAACAAGGGTTGCACACGATATTTTTTACAACAAGTGCAAGGATAATTCAATTTCCCGTAGCTGTAATGGAGAAGGAAACAGGGATATTAAAACTCAAACATGGCGGAGGCAACATTACAACCCGCCGGGCTGTAATATTACAGCCCGGCAAGTTGTGACATATATTACAACCCAGCGAGTTGTAATTTTGCTGCCGCCATATTTGGGTTGTAATATCCCTGTTTCCTCCTTCATTACAGCTACGGGAAATTGAATTTTCCGTGCACGTGTTGTAAAAAAAATTTTCCATGCCGAGAATAATCCTGTTTACAGGACAATAATATATTATTAGTCTGTAGTTTCTTTTTTGTCTATTGTTCTAGGTACAAACAAAATTTTTATCTTTAGTTTGGTGTCTCACTGTTCGTAACTCTCCGCTATAGAATTTAAAAATATGTGATTTTTTGAACAAAATAAAAATGGTTGAAAACGAAAATAACTGGTCGATTACGAAAATAACTGAATTTAACCCTCTAAACCCTATGTCGCCCGAAAACGCCCGTAGTCAAAAGAGAAGGGGCATAGTAAATCAATGTTAATCCTTGGTGGAGGGGAAAATGCAATCGGGATTAAAGGGTTAAATAGTAACTTAGAATATAATATGAAAAATTATTAAAAATTGAGTTAAAATGCTAATAACCTTGATTTTTTCTCATATCAACTCCGAAAATTTTTCTCCGTATAGAATGTTATTCAAAAAAAAATACGTTAATTAATTGAATATCCCATTTTACTATATTCAAACAAGTATGATTGTTTCTATGTGGAAAAATTTCATTTTTCTTAACATATTTTGAACTATTTCAATTTGCAAATTTTCATTTCAAATTTAGTGTTTTCCAAAAGAAAATATTGGTTAGAATGTGATTTATCTTGTTTTCTTTCTGCAGTCTTCATATGTAAACTCCTATGTTGTTAATTGGATTGCAAAAATTCACAGATATATGCTGCAACTGATATAGAATTCGTTTTTAATGTTGACTCAAATTTTTCTCATCAGTGACATATCTTACATTTTTCCGATTTGAAATTATATTAGAAAATAAAGATTTAAACTGCCATTTTATCCGACTTTGATTCCGACTCGGAATTCGATTCAGTAACATATACTGCAAAAGATTCAGAATCCGACTCTGTTTCCGAGTCGGATTACTTTTCTGAAAAAAACGTTTGAAATCGGATTCAGAATCAGACTTTGTATCCGATTTGGAATGTTATTCCTTAACAGACATTGAAACCGACGCAGAATCCGCTTGCTTGATATTTTCAGTATGACCTACTCGAATTCCGACTCGTATTCCGATTCAGAAACCGACTCGGTTTCAGATAATACCAAATTACGACTCCGTTTCCGACTCGATTGCACCGAATTAGAATTCGAGTCGGAATCCGAGTCGGAATTTTTCAACTGGGCGTTTAATAAACGTAGAAATGTCCGCAAACGTTTAATGAACGTTCAGAAAACTTTTCTGAACGTTTCTGTGTTGTTAGGGTTTTAGCAAAATAAAAAATTTTATGTAACTTTTAGTAAAACCGTGCACTTTTTCAATATTTCAAGGCTTTTTTTTTGGTTTTTTAAATATTTTGATATCAAAATATAAAAAAAAAAATTCAGGACCTTTGTATCTTTATTCTGCACTCTAAAATGAAGAAACCCACATACCCATTTTTTTTTTATCCAATTACAGAGGGTGTAATTGCATTTACAGTTTTGGGGTGGCTAGTCACCCCAGTATACCAAGGACGTATAGTCCACGTATGTATACCAACGTAGGGTTAACAGTAATTTTTCATATAAAATTTCTTTGCGTGTATAACAAACCGAACCTAAGATTAATTGTAACTTTCACGATCTACGAAAGTTTGAGCAACCAAATACGTCATAAAAACGCACCATATTACCTACTTCTTACTATCTTTAAAATAGTTCAAGTGGTGTGGTAAAGATAATTTAAATTAAAATTAAAATTGGGGGGGGGTTGGAGCGCGAAGCACTCAGGGGGGTAGAGCCCCCTAGTTAATATGTGAAATTTAGTAGGTATGCTTAGGTATTGTAGTCATTTCAATTTTTGATAAGCCACCAGGACTTAATAATCGCGAGACGAAAAATAACGATTTCTGTAATCTGTCATTTTCGTCTCATTTGTATACATATTTAAATTTGGGACTCGCCACCAGAAGGAATATGCCTCGTTCCTTTTTAGAATTTCTCCGCAAGAGAGCAGATTAATTCAGGATTCAGAGTGCATGACAAAATCTGTCTGCGACAAAATTTGTCGTGTTTATATTATAAACAAACGACAACAAAATATCAAACCCAAAAATTACAATGCAGTGCATTATTGTAATGGTTCGGCAAGATTTTACGCAGTCTTATCCTTTTCCATGTATTTTCCTCAAACAAAATTTCTAAATGTTTGTTCTTCCCAAATAACAAAAAAATAACAAACTAACAAAAAAATGATATCGTTCAACAAAGGTGAAACAAAAAAATTAAAAACCAAAAAAAAAATTAAAACACAAAATTTTTGCCGGCCTTGTTACGTCCCGACATGCAGTAAATCGCTATTTACTTCATTTCATGATTCATGTCCGAGCGTAACGCGAGTTCTAAATCATAAGTTAATTTGTCACGAACAGATATGCATTATAGCGCTATTTAGCGCTATTTCCAAATAAATCGCGAGTTTTACAACGAGACACGCGAAATCCCAAGTCGTGCGACGTAACCAATCTCCGCGATCACGGACTTAGGCTCCGCGCCTTGCTTATAGGCTACAGCCCAGAGTAGGCTCATAAATGTGAGACTCCGAGTCTCACATTTTATTATTAACATTTAAGGGCTCGCGTTTAAACTTATACATTATACTAATATCGCAGCACTGTGTAAAGGAGTTCCGCGTCGTGAAAATAAAGATTTAATCAGAATAAACAAAAAGAACATTTTAATATTCTACTATCAAAACACCATTTATCCCATCGAATCAAGTGGCAATTTCGCTGTTCGACGAATCAAGGTCGTAACAGCCTTAGTTAGATCATAAAATAAATCTCGCCTTTATTGAACGATATCATTTTTTTTTTTAGTTTGTAATTTTTTTTGTTATTTGGGAATAATAAACATTTGGAAATTTTATTTGTGGAGAATACATGGAAAATGAA
>JABFQA010002278.1:0-11592 GCA_022817065.1 Probaryconus sp. ZL-2020 | reverse complement strand
AGAGAATGGTACATTTATATTTGAAATCTTGATTCTGAGAACAATTCAAATACATACGATATCATAATTTTGTAATAAATATAACAGGTTAATAAAAAGTATATCGAAAATCTAATAAATTAAATGCAATTACAGAAACTGTGTCAGAGTACAATTGAAATTTAAATCAGCACGCAAATAAACAAAAGTATTAGCAAACGTATTCTCGTTCGTCAATTCTACAATTATAATATATTCGAATGATAAATTCATTAAATGTAATTGAATCAGGTTATTTATCAAAACGAATAATCTTATTGTTAAAATACAAGAGCACATCTATTTATAATAACAAATGAATTAATACGTCATTATAATGCAACATTTGAGTCGTCAAATGCATTATAACATGCGTGCTTTTGTGTGTGTGTGTGTGTATGTAGGTGAACCGGTCCTTTCTATCGCACTTGAAGCTGGACCTGCATGTTTATGTCCGTAATAGTGATTATGGATTATTGCAATGCGTAGGGCCGAATCGGAAAATCGAGTCTCAATGGTGTCGTCGAGACAACCGCAATTGACTACCATTATCGATATTCACGAACGTGAACTGCGACGTTACGTTGCTAAAAAGACCAAAGAATCGATATGGTCGGTTGACCACGTTCGCTGAATTGATAAGGAGGTGTTTTATGGATCAGGTTAGTAGTCCTGCGGCAGCTATAACGGTAATAATCGTAACATTAATAATTAACCTTTCTAGAACGTGTAACATGTCACCCGGCTACTAACGCGCCATGCGAGACTCACTGGAAGAGTCGTTGCTGATTCGGATCTACAAGATCCCAAGAGATGAGTTTCGCTGATTGTACACTTTTCCCGATCGCTTGTCTTGGACGTATTACATCGTTTTCTTATATGTCGAATAAGTTAATTGATAATACGTATCAACAATTTGATCTACTATTTCAAAGTTCGATCTACAAACAAGATTGATCCACGAAGCATTACGGTTAATTCAATATCCAATCTTTGAACGATATCTTATCTGAGTTACAAAATTTAAAGCTAATTGTAAAACTTATTGCCAATTATTATTATGGACGTTCATGTGGTAATGAGAAAATGGGAAAACATACGTTATTAGTTCAAGACGACTTTCAAACGTCTCGAATTTAACTTATCGTTGTACAAAACAAAATCTTAACAAAATTATGATAGTAAAAAATGATGCGCGTGTAACAAAAGCCCTAAACGATTTAGAGAACAAATTACTTTTCGCTTGCTAATAAACTATAAAATTTTTGTGTAGCCTTTAATTAAAAAATAAATATCGTGAAAACCATTCGTTTAATTTCAATGATCTGTACTGTATTTTGACTGGGATCGATTGGAATTTGTAATAAAATTATTGAGAATTTCAAAAGCCAACTATATAGAATAAACAAAAATTATTTGTATCCGAAACAAACTGGTGAACAACTTATTAATTGTATTTGTTAATAGAATGAATAGCCATTGCATATATTCATATTTTACATGATTTGAAAGAATCAATCAAAGAGTAGTGAACATTCCAAATTCTTCCTGAGTATTTTCTCTTAAAACACATAACTAGTAGTTGAAAGAATTTTTTATGATAGACACATGAATAAGAAGGTCAGAAACTTTTATTCCGTTTGCTCGATATTGGTACATAGAGGAACGATAGGCATGTATAGGTTGACGGTATTGAAAAGTGGTTTGCGTACATACGTAGTGACGCACCGCAGTTTCGCCTGTACGTCGATTGCTGACCGCGGTGCATTTTACGGACAATGCTTTCCATGAAGTGCAACCTGAATCCAATTTTTTTCGTTACTAGATTCAATTCCTACGGATAGAGGAAACAGTAAAATAGATAAAGAGAATGAGGGAGAGAAAAAGAGAGAGAGAGAGAAAGAGAGAGAGAGGCAGGGAGAGGAAAGCCGTGGAACCTATATATAGAAAACCCAGCAGGAGGATCGTCATTCGATGCGTAACTGCATCCAATTGTTAACCGGCATACCTTCTTGGAAATCTGCCGATCCGTGGAGGCAATTACACCGTAATCGAGAGAGATATGGCAAAGCGGTTGGCATTAGCCACGGCCATGGTTTATAGCGCAAAGTGCGATGCGTTGGTATCTTCAATGTGCGGGTGACATGTACAATACAAAACAGAGAGATGACTGTTCGCCGGCCATTTCAATTTTACTATTTTGTTATCATTATTTCATCGTAAATGATATATATCGCTCGAGTCGGTTTCAATTTTCAAGATATCCCTCACAATTTCAATATCAATGCTTTACGCGTTAACTAATAATAATTCCAACGATTGTCTTTAGAGGAACTAAAATGAATGTTAACTATTCTAAAAATTATCATATGGTTTATTCATTTTTCATCTGTGAATATATTCAATGGCAGCATCATTTATCATCGGGGTTAGTGAACCAATTCAAAGGATTAATTTAACAAAACCATTTGAAAGGCATAATAACTATGACAACACGTGTGAAATATGTCAAAGACATTGTTTTCAATTTGCGTTTCAAAAATTATTAACTTCTGAAGATATTTATCACGAAGCCGAAGCCTTCGGGCAATTTTCACGAGTTGCTTATAAATCCCCTTAACGAAGGTATTTATAAATCAAATAGCGATGCTATTCTATACATGCATTCAATTCATCTAATTCAGTTGTCACATCGTAAATATAACCACGTGAACAGGAACAGTATTTCAGGAATGGGAACACTACTATTAAAGTTCGAATTTTATACGACTCGAATATAAGAACGTGAAATGCGATGTATTTCCATTTTCTTTGTAACACTTTCAGAAAAGTATCGCTCTTTAACTATATGCAAGATTTTTACCGATGTAAATAATGACGAGCGCAAGTTCACAGACAAACATTTTCGAATACAGCAATATTACAATGGAAGGTAATATAAATCGGGCAATTAAATTTATGATACTCAATTTCATTAGCATATTGTTGAATATCTGTCTATTTGCGTGCGCGTATTGTATTGCACTGTACTTGTTTTTCATTATAATATACCGAATTAACTTTTTGATCAAATAGTTTCATCAAAAGCAATATCTATCTATTCATTCCAACCAAATTGTTATTAAACAATTTGATACATAAAGTTAACTCATCAATTCGCCACTGTTCATGTCCGAAATTATTATTGTCCGTAATGATTGTATATCAAAGCAGAGTGAATTATAACAAAAGCAAAGTACCCAGGGACGTTCAATTGTTGATCTCATGGTTTCTGTCTTTATATCGTCCATTTGCGTTCGCACGTCATGAGTGCCTGCTATAAACATTTCTGGGATTGCTTATTCCCTTTATAGGCCACTGTCATTGAGTTTATTAACAATTTGGTCAACTGAAATCTGCGAGGATGATATAAACGTGAATAAATTTTGAAATAAGACGCAAGACAAAATGCAAACTGAAAATGCATAAATTTCCAGTACTTTTGAATTGTTGAATTTGAAATTAATACTCAATGGCAACGTTGAATTCCACCGACGCAATTTATCAAAGCAATTGACTTCCAAATTTCCAGCACATCCTTGAAATAATTGTTATCATCCTCTTACATAGTAAACAGCTCATATTGTTCTCCTACAATAAGTGAAATGAGCTTGACAAATGACGACAGTTTCCAACGAAGGGAAAGGGTAAAATGTGTTGAAGTGATTGCGGAAAGGACAATGCGCGAATGTGTGCCGCGTACGATACTTTAGTCTCGTAGGAACAAGGCGTGCCGCTCGCAACAATGTCGTCGCGGCAGTGCCTTTATATAGAGCGGTTATTATGAATTCCCTAGGAACAGTCTAGGAGACGGTACCGACGTTACTCGGATAATAGTCTAAAACAAGTAACCCACGAAAAGGGCGAGGTCAACTTGTCTGTCGCATATTAAAGACACCCGTCGGGGTATATACACCGTCGTCTTCTTCAATGCACCAATAGAACCTCTATCTTTGCTTGCCTGCTTCCTTGCTCGCAACCACAATATCTTCATGTATATTATAATACGTGCAGTTACAGTTATCTAGGATATTGTCCTAAACCATTTCTTTAACTTTTTACAACTTGCTACGAGCTCTATTGTTCTTAATTTCAATTGTAAATATTACTGAAAATCTTTACTGCGTCTTTTCATTCAGTTAGCTTAATTCTTAAACACGCATTCATTTTTCAGATGGACATAGAAAATCCTTGGGACAATTGACCATTAAACTTATTACATATTAAGTATAAACTTGATGGTTTATTTTTTTTCTTAATGAATTGAATTAATTAATTTCTTTTTATGAATGACATGCGAATGTCTTTATGTACATAAGTAATTTAACAATATAAATTTAATGGGAATAACAATACGATACGGCATTAAGAATTCTAATTGGATTAAAAAAAAAAAAAAAAAAGAAAGAAAAAAACAAGAATGGCCCATAAATGGACAACAGATATTTGATAGACATTTCGCAGATGGTGAATATGTTATGTGTGATTGGGGTCAAAGTGAATAAATTGAGTGTATATAAAGTTTCATTTGACTTTTATTAAACACTGTATTTTATGTCGTTGACATATTCGGAAGTAAGTGTACATTCCTCGTCAAGTCTATGGATCTTAAGACTCATTATAATAGGAAACAAAGCACCTAAGGAAGCTCTTTACACTTACCGTGAAGGCAAATGGATCATAATAATCCGTGATGCATGGTTGCGGTTCACCTCAAAATTAGCGTAAGATGATCGTTGCGAGTGAGTAAAATAGCCGGCGATATTAGATTCAGGTAAAAAAAGCTAATTTAAACTCAAAAAGGATAATACCTATAATGGCTCAATAAAACTGTTTGCCAGCCGATCTTATTATTACGCGCCATTACCATGAATTAAACAATACGTTACAAATGATAAATCGTTGAATATAAGGAATGATTTTACTCGCGATTTGTGAGGGTGCAAAAATTTTTTAATCGCTCTATCATCACGAGGAGCGGCAGCTTTACGCGTTTTTCGTTACCCAAGTAAAATTCTTCCAAGTTTCATAAGTCTCGCCAGTCTGTGAAATTACCATAAAGAGTGCCAGCGACGCTGAAGTATCCGTACAAAAGATTGCTTTATGAATTCGCGCGAGATCCATCCGGTCGCATCGTGAATAATATGCACCTGCTACGGATAGTAGGGACGAGCTACGAGTTCCCTTTACGTTAACCTTCCTCGTGTAGTGATATTTTCTTGGAGCAAGGACCGTATCCTCAGAAAAAATTGCTTCTTGAATTAAGTCTTTCATTCGTATTTTTATGTGCTCTTCAACGAGTGTAAAATGTATTTTAGCACTTTTTTAACTACAGGATTCTATGAACTAAAAGAATCGTAAGAATCGCCCGAAATTGTTTTCGCTGTCTTACAGCATCAAATGGGCAATAAAAAATAATGCATATTTTTTTTTTTATACGTATTCATTAAATTTATGATACAACAAAGCACGGTGTCGCAAGATTGTTTTCTGAGTGTAAGGAAACTGATTTATGCTGAGGTTCGTTGTGGGATTTGTTCGCGTACGCAGTCCTGTGTGTGTGTGTAACGTAAATTAATTCTACTTTAGAGCTTTTCACTGAAAATAAAAAAGCTTGGAGAAAATCAGTTTTGAATACGAATTTTTTTTTATCCTTGTGATTTTCACACATTTCCACGCAGTGTCTTTTAAAGCTGCCAACAGAACTTTAATTTTCATTTCAGGTCACAATTTCCTCAGAAAAAAGTAAACGTTTCTTTGGAAAACTCGTAAACTTTGTTATGATATTCTTTCTTAGGAAGAACGAACATACTTTCTTAAATTAGTTTACATATTTTCAAAATGTTTCTGACGAACTTTCAAAAATGCATAATTGTTTAAGAATACAAAACTTTGTTTATATTTGTTTCATAAAGTTTTCAGTAATCCGAATCTTTCTATTGTATTCCTTCAACGAAAACACAGTACAATGATAATATTATAATCAATACGTCAGTTATGGAATTAATATTTAAATCACTTTTCAAAACAGTAATGTAAACTTCCTCATCATAAATAACATATTTTCTTTCTTATAATCCTTCTATAACTGCAAATATGTATCTTAGTCTCACGCAGTCTCAAATGTTGATTTTAATCAGATATCATAACATTATTTATTTATAATATCAGTTGTGCTAATATTGAAACAGTTACGACAAGTCGTGAGGCGTTGTTTGACGTTTAAATTTAATATCTACCTTAAAAGTATATCCCAATCTTCCACTTTAATTGTTTCATTGCTTTCAGAACAACTTCAAAAATTTTAGAAATTTACAAAAAAAATAAAAAAAAAAAAATTAATAGAAACGCCATCGATTGTCACATAATACGTATAACTGTATTGTATATTCTAATAAAAGAGTAGAGAAAAAGCAAAATGAGAAAGCATCTGTTAAAGCGTAAAAAAATGCAGAAATCTGCAAAATACAAAATGGAAATTCAAAAGGTAGTCAAGGTGCGAGTTCTGCGATACGTTAACGCGCAAACAATAGAAATGATATTCAAGTCGGACGCACGTGGTTATATATATAAAACGATAGGAGAAGTCTTTTCTCGTTACGCGAGCAGGACGACTAGAATTATTTCTGGACAACGTTGGTGCACTTGCATTCTCTATATACAGACACGAAACAGAACTGATTTATATAAAGAAAATTCATTGTCAGTCATTCCAACTGTTCCAGATCAAAAAGAATTGCTCCATAACAAAAGTCTCTAATTATTTCTTTTTGATTGCAGAGGGAAAAACAATTCCTCTTTTAATTAAAATAACGATATATATATATATCGCAGGTTTTGCTTAAATGCCCAGATTCCTTGCCATTGCATTGGTTATTTCCTACCTGTAGCCCGCAGCTTTTTGCCTCGCGCGCTCCTGTAAATTGAAATCACGCTGCTCGCGACTGTGTCTCTTCCTCCATCGCCACCTCGTCCTCTTTGCGTTCTCTTTTCCGTCCTCCTCTCCTTTCGTCGTTTAACGGTACGCCGGATTGAAAATAAACTTTATAGCGTTCGCGCGCGAGCAAGTTACTTTCGACGTTGTTCGTGAGAACGTACACGACTGGCACGATTATCGCGATCGTCGAGCCAAGCGAATTATGGAGATTAACGGCGATATAGGCGACTTTTTCATTATGTATCTTGCCTATTTTAACGATGTGCTCGAAGGATACGAGATTAGGATGCTAACCATAACACAGTCACCTTCGTTAACCCGTTGTGTTTGCACTTTTTACACGTCCAAAATATCCATCGCGGCCTAACGTCCGTTTGCTACTGCTGAACGTGAATTATATGTTTGCTGATTGAATTTCGACCGATTTTCTAAACTGCTTTTCAAGAGTTCCCTTGAAATTTTTTAATCTATCGGTATACACTTAATAAGATTTAGGAGTGAAATACGTTTTTATTAACTCGTCTTGTTGTCCCTTAAAACATCAATTTCAGTTTTATGTTACATTAGCTTGAGAATATACAGTTTTATCTTATCAACTATCTGCATAAAGTTGACATTTATGAAAATTTACCGTCTCACGATGTAGTCTGTGGTACGAAATACCTTAACTAATCAACTAATCACATTTTATTAAGTTGCATGACATTCTTGTTATTCATAACGCATCAAGAGCAATCAAACTTTCCTTATTACTATATTTTAAAAGAATTCTTCATCAAGTTGTACCGTAGAAAAGTTAAATATTGTTTTTTCAAGAGTTTGCAAACAGAAAAGCAATTTTTTCGTTCAGCAGACGATTGCGATTTGTTTATCTTTATACGTTTTGTCGAAGAAACGAAAGGAAAAACCTTAAACAAATATATATATATATATATATATATATCATTTATTTTCTTCTTTTTTTATCGTCGTGTCCAGTAGATTTTCCTGTATATTTTTCTAAATTTTTTTTCTCTGTGAATGTGTCTTTAATTGCCGCTAGTGTGTACTTACTGCAGCGTCGTATGGTGGATTATTGTAAAAGGAAAATTTGTGCTGTAGAATTAAAAAAAATCCACATTGCCGTTTTTATTATATTATTATCATTATTATATTATATTATATTAAAAGGATTATTATATTTCAATAAATGGAGCTAAGTGATAATGCAATCAATAGCTATCTATAAGATTAATTTTGTTCTGTTGCGTATTTTTGAAAAAAAAAAGTATTGGCGCACCATAGTATATTTTACGACAATCGTTGAACTCAAATGTTGAATTTGTGCTGCATCTAACTATTTGCTTTGGTTTGGAGGAATAATGCGTTTTATACGCATTCAATTATTCAATCCGTTTTATCCCATTTGGGGAATGTTATTTCAGTGACTTAATGTATGCCATTGTTGGATTCTCGCTTTGACCATTTCAAGCACGTTTGCACGCACTGAATCATTTATATAATTCATCTTTCATTATCAGCGCTTTCTCGAGATATAATGCACGGAAAAAAAAAAAAATAGTAGCAGTCTGTTCGAGTAAATATACCAACGAGAAATATTGTTAAAGTTTATATAAGAGTATTATTGTACAAGATAAGTTATCATAGTTGGAAGTACAAAAGATTTTTGTTTCATGAAAAGTTTGTTGAATGTAAAAGGGTCGTAATATTTACACGACTTACGCTCCTACTATTTTTTTCTATGTCCAATTTTTTAATGTGCAGAAATTGATATGCAAAAAATATGCGCATAGAAAGAATTTTGGATACTTCAAAATGTTTTTCAATTAATTTTTAATCGTTGAAAATTTTCACCGAACAAACGTAACTCAAGAAATCTTTTTTCTATGTGCAATTTTTTCTATCGCAGCCCAACTTCTTAATTTAGTCTTTTTTTTTTTTTTTTCGTAAAAAATCTTTTAGGCGGAGGTAACACCATGGATGTCCAGCAAACATAACATGGGCATGGCCTTTGATCGAGTAACGTGGAACAAGCTGAAAAATTGCGGAGCTCAGTTTTGTTCTTACGATGATTACAATTGGGATTGGAGTCTTCAGCACATTGCTCAAACTTGTCTTCCACCCAGCCGGGGGTCGGGACCAGCGCTTCGCGTGGATTCTGGATTAATAGCAATGGTGATGCGTGCTCCGCGCGTCTTTCACATCGGCGAGTGGTATGTTACACTTTACTTGAAAGTTCTAGTGCAAATAATTGCCCAATCAAATCAAATTAAAAAAAAAATAATAATAATAACATCTCTTCTCGCTTTTATGCCTCTCTTATTAATTAATTGTCTCATTAACAAGACATTTTGTATTTTTTCCAAAACTTGCAAATTCTCTAAATTTCGCAATTTCTAAGTTTCAGTATATACGAATTTAATATCGTCTGAATGTTTAGAATTTTGCAATTGAAACCTCATGAAATGGCAATATTAAAAACTTCAAAGAAAGTTGACACTTTTGTGTTCAGAATCTAATGCATCTTATCGTGGATATTTCCGAGGTATATCAATTTCTTGGCGTATAATATTGCTCCGCGTTGCATGTCCTACATTTTATTGGAAAAGATAGCTTAACTCGAGAGACTTATCTCACTCGACTGTTCTTCTTTTATAAAAAATTGTGCATCGCCTTACAAAGATTTTTGGCATTGTTCCAGCGGAGTCCACCACAAGAAAAACAATTGCGAGTCGACAGCAGTGATCGCAAAGGTACAAAACGTCCTGAAAGGTGCACGCGATCACTTGTATCCCTCACGACTGATCTTGACGATAGCCAACGCTCTTAAGAAGACAAAGCTGCGCAAAGGAAACGGAGGATGGGGCGACGTCAGGGACCACGAGCTTTGTCTCAACATCACGATCAACCCGGACCTCCAGTTGCCCTGATTATTTTCTCACTACACGATTTTTAGAGTGTTTCTCAATTTGTCGATTTTTCATTTTAATTCTTTTGCATTTGCAAAAACGATTTTCTGTTGGATTTCGAAAAGTAAATATGATTTTCATCAATTGTTCTAAATCTTAAAATCTAATTCTAAAATTTTTTGTTTATTATTATTATCGTTATTACATGATTAATTTTGTAATAATTTAAATTTTATTAGACCATTTATTAGTTTATGAAGTTTATTGAATCGGGGAAATATAATGCAGAGACTTTTATGATCATTTTTTATGAGAAAAGTGTGGTGCAAAAGAATTAAAACTATACTTTTTATAAAAGTACTATCCGCTTTGCATTAGTAAGGTCAGAATAATAAGAGTATTGTTTCAACGAGGTTTCGTGTTTTGTTGATTTAATGAAAATCACTGAAGCATTTTTTAGAGAGGTTTAGACATAAGAATGAAGTGCTTCAATTATTTGTTTCCTGTTTGAAGTTCAATTTAATTGAAAATTAATTAAAACTGTGATAAAAAAAGTCAGTTTCTTCAAATTGTTCATTTGAAAAAAAATGCCCTTTTGGCAAATTCTACTAATCTTCTCAAATCTTCTTGAATGTCTAAGTCTCTTTAAATGTATTTGCATAAGTAGAAAAATTATTGAACTCATTTGAAACTTTCATCGAAATTTAGTTTCAAATGAATGAGTTACTTGAAAGAAACACGCTTTTATATTTATAAATTTTAACGTTTTAAACACGGCCTTACGTTGTAAAATAAAGTATGTACCAAATATTTCAAAAATATTCCAAGAATACTTTTGAAAATTGCGTTGAACTGGTGATGTTATTCCATTGACGAAGACTGCCTATACCAAAGTGCGAAGCTAATTACGCATAACACACTCCACTTAACTGTTAATCATGAAAAAATTTACATTTTCTCTCGCAGTGATTACAGTATTTTGAAAAACACAAAAGACAATTTCTTTTCTGCTGAATTTTAATTCTTTATAATAGGGATTTTATAGGGAAATGGTCGTTTTACACAAAATATATTTATAATAAGATTTGATTAATTATTGAAAGAACTTGTTAACGTTAGATAATATCTATTATTTAGTTAATTGAATTTAGTCAGTATATTTTAATAACTGTTGAAATGTATCAAATATAAAAATTATATACATATAGTCGACATATCACAAAATGTAGATTATAATAAGAACAAACTTGCAAAATGTGATTCTTAATTCTAGTTTTAAGTAGAGTTGACATATTTATTTCTATAAGAGGTTGTTCTATATTATTAGAAACTGTTGATATAGTAATTTATAGATTATTTAATTTCACAACAAAACTATGCACACAACTAGTCATTTCGATTGTCTTTTTTCAAATACTGTAATCACATCGGTAAGATTTCCAGGAAATTATAGGCTTTCCTAAATTACATATCTCACTTTTCTAGATGTTTGATATTAAATATGAGTAAAAACAATTTTTAACAGGTAACTAAGAATTTGAACTTTATAGTCTGCTTCGACATCCTCTAATGTGAAATATTGTATATTTCTTCTTCCTGAAAATCTTAGAAATATTGAAAATGTAATTCTTTTCTAAAATTGGTATACATTTCTTTTTGCTGACACAAATTCCATGTTAGTTAGTGATA
>JABFQA010002277.1:0-11593 GCA_022817065.1 Probaryconus sp. ZL-2020 | reverse complement strand
GCCATGACTTTTAAATGCCATGAAAGTAAACTTCGAGGAAACTTTTGCATGGAGTAATCATTGCAAAAACCGTACGTTTGAAAAGAAAAAAAATTCAACCCCCTTCAATGATGCCAACCATACAGAACGAAGCCATTTAATTGCACGCGTATTAATTTTTAATATTTCATTAATTCGAAAGGAAGAAAAAAAAAAGAACGATCGTGTAAACAATTTCGCAATTGTTGGAGAAAACGTGTCGTAAAGATTTTGCACGTTCGAAAGTGCAAAAGTGCATAAGTGTCCGAAAAAAGCTTGACATAACGTACCATGGTTGATTTCGGAACAAATGACGTTAATGTCGAACCCCTCGTATGATACTTTTTATTATTTCATTATGGGAAGCTGTCGTGTTTATCTCATGCACACGAGACACAAACTGTAGGTGAGTTCGTAGGAAACGATAAGTATCGATTTTCTGAACTCACTCGCGCCACCTACTACGCAGACTGAACGCCGCCGTATCATGTTATTCGACCTCATTGGAATAAACCCCTTTGTACCCGAAAATTTATCCTAAGACGGTCACGTGACACCTTAAAAAAATTAATCTGAAAAATTACTTTGCCAATTCTCGCGCTACATTCTTTCTGCATTTTGTGATCCGCGTTTTTTCGATGGGGGGTAGTTTTGCGAGGATTCCAAGAATTTTCGAGCACCTGAAAAAGAGAGAAAAGAATTTAGTTCAGAATCGAAAGAAGGGGTTTTTAAATTTTCTAAGAATGGGAAGAAATTGTAGTTGTCGTTTTTGTTGTTGCGAGGATTTTCATTTTTCTGTTGAAAATTTGACTTACTCGCAAAGCGCTGATGCTTTGCGAGCTTGCGTATTATATAAGACAAACGCACGAACTGGCATTATATCACTGATTTCGGTAGCATTGTATACATGCATGATGTCATACCAAATAATTCATTTTACAATACAAATTCGTTAGTAATCTACAGGCTTAGACATGTATATTTCAAATCAAAATTACAATGAAACTGTAATGATGAATTTCCATTCATTATGTAAATCTACAATAGTGAATAATTTAATATTGGGGTAGGTACTTCAAAGTTGCATAATATTTAGATGTTTAATATTAATTTCATTGAAGATTATATCTAATGCGAATAAAATCATTAACTATGTAATTATGAAAATGTTTACTACTCGGAGATATCAGTTGGTCGTTATTAAACCTCGAGAATTTCATCAATTTTTCAAAACTTTATTTATCAATTGGAACTGTATTTACGACGATAAATTGGAGGAATTAATTGATGTTATGAAATTATGATGAGATTTGATTTCTTTTCCTTTTAAAATGATGCATAAAACATGAAACAATTAACTGATAAAAATTAAAAAAAAATGAATATACAAACTACTCCGGGTAAAAGGGACGAGAAAAGCATTTCAAGATGAATTTAATGTTTTCAAAGAAACATTATATTGAGCGAACAGAAATTTATGTAGAGAACAACAATTTCCTTCTCTCGAAATAATTTCATTAATATACCAGAAGGAAAATAGTTTCGTTTGAAACTTTTTTCTAAACCGTGTATGATGTCGCGATGAAATTTTTCATTGAATTTATTATAAATAAAAATGGTCGGAATAAAAAAAAGTCACTCGCTGAGTTGTCTTGAAATTAATTAAACAATTTTTCATCGAAATTGAAGTTGGGAATAAGAAGCCAAGAATTAATGCATATTGAAATTTAGAACGGCGTAAGAAACCCCCCCCCCAAAAAAAAAAGGAGTAAAAATTTTACATTTGGTAATATAACACTCCATACATATATAATGAGAATTTTAAAATGAAAGAGTGGAATAAAAAGTTTACGAAATTATTACTTTTTCATAACGGTTAATGATGCAGACCGAGTAGATAAAGCGAACGAATGGTCAGACGGAGTCGTTAGAAAATCACTACCACACGTATGTTTTTTTCACATATTAGCTTCATTCATGAAAATAAGATATTAACTTTGACGTTAAAAAACACGAAAACATCCTTTCACTAAAATTTGATTAATTTTTATCAAAAGCTACGTTTCGTAATGTTCAGAACTGAAATTGAAATATATTAATATTTGTAAAAAGGAAGAAAAATGACGGGTATTTTTATTCGGAATAACGAACGCCGGTGAACATGTAAAATTCGCGTCGTTACGAAAATATAAATATCTGTCATTTTGTTGTATCGCGAAATTGTGAAATACAGTAAATTGGGAATGGTTTTGTATTCGAAATCAAATTACAACGCTGACAATATAAAGATTACTTATATTCACGAATTATCATAATTTTACTTTGACGCGTTGGAAATTTGACAAAAAATAATGAAACGTTGCTAGCAGAATGTCAATTTGCAAATTGCCGCGGCTTTGCAAATTGAGACGTCGGGTCATAATTGGACAATTCGAATGATGAATGAAAATGGCAGCGGTCCGAGGGTCCGTTTTAGTTTGTAATAAAAATTGCCGCGGAAAGAAGGTCGGAATGTCTCGTTGCGATATAAAATCAATAAGGACGGATAATTCTCTTGGCATTCTGTCGACGTCAGCCATTTCCACGTGCATTATGGCACGTGCGGATGGTGTGTGAGTACGTCTTCTTGGTCTCTTAAGACAGAATGAGCACTCGTCGATATTCCAAACCGTGATGGTATTTTTCATTAAGAGACATATCTCGAGTCTACATATTGAAAATCTTTCCTTTTGTAACATCATCCGACTGACGCTGTATCGTACACAAAGTCGTATGCAAATTCTCAAAGTGTACAATGAAATAAAAAAAAGGTTTCCAACGGCAAGAGATGAAAGTACCTTCCTTTTTTTTAAAAAAAAAAGGCAAACGAAATTTTTGAAATTATTACGTATTTCGCAAATGTCATTTTCATCAATGAACATCGCAGGGTTTGTACATTTTGAGTAAAATGGATTTCGCCAGAAATCTATTTGTTCTGAATCAACGTGATTGATTGAAAATAAGAAGAATTGGAAATTGTCAAATATTGGAAAATGAAAAATCTTTTACTGAAAAATCTGCGGGAGATTATTATTTTCAAAATGCGTTGAAAAACGAAAGTCGAAATAAACCTTAGTTTGTTGTAGAATAGAGCGTTTCGATGATAACGTTGAACAAAAATGTGCGTCGTAAAATATTTTACGATTCGACGACAAATATTAAATGTTTGATGATTTCACGCCTTCGGTGTACGAGAGCACTGTCTTTTTGGCATACATTCATCGAGTTAACTTACATCAAACTACGGATTAATGTTTAAACTGACGCTGCATAAACATTTTGAAAAGATACTTTTCGCGTTCTTCCAGTAATTTTTTTGCTCGCGCACGAAGGAAGATTCGTAAAAGCTTCATGTAAAAATATTTTCTGGGACGAATGTAGATTTAATGTTGTTTCTGAGTAAACTTTTGCAATTTTGTGTAAGGTTTCTTTGTAATATAAATTATTTTCATCCCGAGAAATGCTACTTTTTCTTCTTTATATTTGAAAACATGAAACCTAAAAGTGAAAAATAAAAAAGTAAAAAAGTTCAAAGAAGTATTTTTATTTCGGACAATTTGAAGCGACGCGACTACGTATGCGCAACAGAAAAATCTTGTATCTTTTTGGACGAATTAATTAAAAAGTTTTGAGTTCAAATTCTTTGATTAATACTTGGTAATGCGCTTTTTATCAATTCATAAATATTAAATTGTTGAACCGTGACACATTCTGAAAGTTAACAAAGTGTAAAAAGCAAAACTTTTTACTCAGTGAATAGTCTGTGACATATATGGCCAGAAGTACGATGCATTTCGCTTGTATTTGTGAATGCAATATATAGGTCATTCTATGTCTAACCAGCCAAACTTCGGACTTCGATAATTCGATTCTGGGGCATTTGGTCGATGTACAGTTCATTGAAAATATTTCGTGCAAAAAGATATTTGGTTACACCAGCGATCGCTGTCTATTCTGACCTTTCGTTCAAACTTCAAAGAAATGTAATAAAGAAAGCTCGACCTCAAAATTGTTACGACAAAAATTAATTGTTAAAAAATTAAAAAATCATTATTTTATATTTGGTAATTGTTTTGAGTTTTATATTTTTTATAAATTATTTTTATTGGAAGATGTAAATTTGAAAAAGAAAAGTTCTGGTATAAATTAATCTTAGTCATCTATTTGACGGAGTCGTTACATCGGATGGAAGGTCATATAATCTGTCGAGATCAACTCACTTCGTGAGATAAAGTACTAGAAGATACGAAATCTCTTTAATGAATTAGAACCATATCAGTTAATAAATTGCCCAGATCGTCACGTATCATGATTTTCAATAATCAATCAAGAGAAATGTAGTAATAAAAATGAAAGTATATATATAGTCGTATTTCAGAAATTAGATGATGAAATGGTAACAAAGAATTTGAATCAATTGCCATGTATCAAATGGAAGGCGATAGAATTATTAGATAAATAAATACATTTACACCAAGAAGAGGGGAACATTAAAATATTATATCAATCATTAAAATGTTACAGTCAGGTATTATTAAAGATTAAACAATGTAAAACTAGTTACAAATATAAAAGTAAAGATCAGTAAACAAAATTGAATTATAAATTTTGTATCATAAAAACATGAATATTTATGATCGTAAATAACTTTCTGGCGTATTAAATTGTTTAAACTTTTAAATTCTGAAGATGGTATGAAAATTAATGAATAAATATGGCGTAAATAAAATTGTCTTTTTTCTTATGCTGGAAGAAAATAAATCGATTGAAATCTCGATACAGAAAGATGAATTTATGCATGAATGGAAATCAAGTGTTAATGACATCTAATAAATTCAATATAAATTCATCTGTATTGAGTAAAAGTGAATAAAACATCTCATGTACATTTCTGTCAAGAAATGATTAAAATATGGACGTCGTACTATATTTAAAAAGAAATCTTTCATCGAAACCTATATGCCGTACATATAAAACTGTAAATTCAGGATGAAGATGGAATCGATTCTGGCAATATGTACGATACCAATAAAGTCGTACGTGTCTCCAGTATGATATATTAGAATCCTGACGGAATGACAGTTTTGCGTATATCAAGGAAAAGTTCTTTTTTTTTCAAATTTCTCGTAGTTAGCGCACGGAGGCACTCCGCTACTTGTATGACTTACTTTTGGTACCCAAATTAAGCTCGACACCTTTTCGAGCACGTTCCACCTCGCGACATAAGAATGTTTACTCATAGTTATACTAATTTTTGAGTGTAATTTCGAGAGGAATGAAATAAAGGAAATAATAAAAAGAAAAAAAAAAGAAAACATCACTGGACCCAGATAACAGGAATTGTTATGCGTTGTTTCGTTATTTGAAGAAAAGTTCGTTAATTATCATACGTGGATAGGAACTCTTTGAATCCGTCGAAAATATTTTTAAAACATTTAATGAAACTATTCTGCTCTCTGTCAAAAGATACAAATATTTCAAAATGTTTTTGTGACAAAGGATTTTATCAAATTTTACCCGGTTGCGAATCGAATCGAATTTTTGTTATTACCTTTGTAACAAAATTGTGTCCTTTTTTCAAGTCATCTTAAAATTAAAACCGAATTTCAGTTATTTATTTTAAAAATGAGACCATTCCAAACGTATGCAATGTAATTAAAAGCCATTCAAAGTTAAAAAGACGAATGAAACTAATTAGAACAAATTAAGGCAGTTAAACAAAGATAAATAATTGCTAAATAAAATTTGTCGGAGCGCAAGCAAGTTCAGAAAAAGAAAAAATCACACACACGTGAAAAGATTACGAGGACTCTTTGGTGTTTTGAAAAAAAAATTGTTTACTAAATTAATTAGCGTACGCTGTATGGTACTATTAGTTGTGAATATTTGTGTTGTACTAATTAGTGTGATCGATTGTCGGGCACTTTATGCTTCTCACAGAGAACGTTCGTTATATTATGAAATTAAAAATAGAAGTAAGACTCGAGTGCCGAAAGGAAGAAGGAGTAGAAAAAACGCGACGATATTGATCCGAATAAAGAATCTAGAACTTTTCTAAGGTTATAAAGTATTTTTTGAAAGAATCCTGTACACGCGAGGAAAAACTTGTAAAGCCCATGTGTTTCGTGTTTAAATTGTCCTTTGTTTGCTCGACTATGTGATATTTAAATCATCCACTGAAACATCTAAAATTCATATTAAAATTTCTCAAAACTTCTTGCGTTAATCTTTTAAACCATGGTATTGAAATGAAAAATTATTTTTTTTGTAAATTATTGAGTTCAAATAAAAATAAAATGAATTTTAATAAGGATTAAGTGTTAACGAATTGACACTGAAATTCCTGTAAACCTCTAAATCCAGGATTGTGTCCTTTGGCTAACATGTTCCAATATTGTTCAATTTCTTGTACATAACTTGACTACCATTTTATCCGTACCAGATGACACAATGCCATACAATCCCTTCGGGTTATAATTCAAAAGATCGTTCGACTACAAAGTATATTTTTGGATGTAACCTACATAACGTTATTAAAATACAAGATAAAGGTATTCATATGAAATTTCTTTCATGTACATTTGACTTTGAATCCTGAGTGTTAATCATTTGTGGAAAACATTTGCGATTTTTAATTTTATGGATTTTGAAATATTCAGGAATTTACATATCATTAAGTAAGATTCTAATTATAAGCAAACCATCGTCTCCATTGCAACGTAATTCGAGAAGAAGTAAAAAGTTTTTTTTTTTCATGCAAAGCCTTGAACAAAAGGTTTTCATAATTACTAGATTCTAAAAAGTAACTACTTCATTTAACGGCAACCTGGTTAAGCTAAGTGAAAAACCCATTTAATATTTTCATGAGATATATTCGGCTATGAAAAGGAAGAAAATTTCGAAGTAATATAAGAATTTAGCATATATAAAGGAACGCAAATTTCGTTTAAGATTATCCTGCAAACATACTGAAATTGCATTTGGTTACTATTTTTATCTTATTTTTATCTGCGATTACAGTTGCAAATTTCCTTGAAAATTGATAAACTTTACGTGAATAACATTTTTCAGTATTTCCTGTGGAAATGTAACTAATATTTTGTCTAAAAAAAAAAAGATTGCAAACTACTGATGAACGTTTGAAAATTTGAATAAACTGTAACTGCTCGTATTTTTCAACAAAATTGCACAATAAAACGCTTTTAATTTCTCGAAAACGTGCAAATGATTTATTAATGTTCGCGCAACAGAATACTCCTGGGAGTCGCAAAGACTCAACATAAAAATGATTATAAAATATCTCTCTGTATCTAATATGCGACAACTTAGTTTTATGTACTGCATGGCAGGAAAACACCCATATTTTATTATTATTTTCTAATGAAGCATAACAGTCACAATTCGATTTTGATTAATTTCCGGAAAAAAAAAAAAGAAAACGAAAACGCTCGGTTTATTACGAAACTTTGCATAATTAAACTGTATATTAATAAACTTGGGCAAGTTATCAGATAACTTGTTTACAGAACGTTATCCATTTTCAATAAAGGGGTTGTTAATGCTTTCCCTGGCATAATTATGATTTCTTCCCTAAGGAAAAAGTACGTTGTATCTATCATTAGATGTGAAATCCCCAAAGTATAATGTAGTCAGATTGTTTCGTTTCTAATTGTTCCCCATTATCGATTGAAAAAGTTTTCCTCTCGAAATAAAAGTTTCGGTCGTTATTCTGATTATAAATTTCTGTTCACTTCCTATTGATTAATAAAACGTTTATGTGCAATAATGTAACTCAGAAACTCCCTGTTTGCGATTAAATCAGGTCATCTTCTGAAATGAACCTAAATAGAATATACAGTCTGATCATAGTTTCAACTGTATCAGTTGTACCAAAGCAAATCTGATTACAAAGTAACGATTTTGGGCGTTTTATAATTAGACCTAACGTTTGATAACATCTTTTTGGATCATTAAGTCTGGGTAACGCTGTACAATGTAGATTAGCTTAACTACAATATACCAAGATTTATTTTATCAAATCTAATCTAAAGATAAACCAAATCTAAATTTGTTCGAACCTAATTGTACTCACACCATTAAAATTTCACTTAATTACAGACCTAATGGATAATGAATTTGTACAATTCAGTGTATTAAAAATCAGTCCCAATCAGTCCTTTAAAGATTTTCATTGATTCGTAGACGAATCGATTCCCAATGAAACGGTTGCACATAAACTAAATCTAAATTTGTTCAAAGCAAATTAAACTCATCCCAATAAGATTTAACTTAATTAATCCGGAAAGTAATCTCTACAGACTCCCTATTTCCGTTAATAGGTTTCAATCCAAATTTGTTCGTCATGTTGTACTGTGTACTAATTCCCATAATCACGTGGCTATTGTGATCGCCCTAACAGATGAAAGCTAAAACATTAATGAAATCAAAATTCATTGAACCCCCCCCTCGATGAAAAGCATCCCTTAAAACGTACCCTCGCATCGGTGTCACGAACGGTCGTGAGTAGTTGGCTCACGTGGTAGCTGCGAAAGTAGGTGAAAATAAAGATCATGGTAAATAGCGTAGTGAGCGTAGAAGGGGAGAAGCACGGAAAGTGGGTAACACGGATCCAAGCGTAAAATTGGGGAAAACGAAGGGCTGCGAAATTCACACACACGGAAGGACATCTTCACCGAATGGGGAAAGGGCGGAAAGAGCCCGGTTCGGCAACCGCGTTCTCGCGCTCGCGCCGGCAATGCGCCGGCGTGGATTTCCCTCGCGCCATTCCCCGCGTACCCCCCCGGCAACCCCAAGAGTTTTTCTTTCCTCTTCTTTTCCAAGAAGTGCATTTCCTTCCAACGCGTGGAAGTCAATCGTTCGTCTCCGTCGCGCCAGCGAGCTTCTTTTTTCCACAAAGAGCACCACTTCAGCAGCACCCACCCTTTCAACCATCCTTGCCGAAGAGGTTCTCTTTTTATCACTCTCTCTCTCTCACTCCATCTCTCTTTCTCCTTGTCGCACAGTGATTCCACCCTCTCTTTCGTGCCTAGCGCCGCTGGCAGTCTCGGTCAATTCCGAACCAGTATGGCGCTAGGCGCTGAACCACGGTGATAGTCGTAAGGGTTCGTGTTCGCACTTCCAACCCCCCTTGCGATGGTGCGATTAAGATTCATCCAAAAGCCCGCCAAACGGCGAGCCGCCCTCCGCCGATCAATGTCGATCGCGTAATTGACTCTTCAGCATTAACCCTCGCCAAGGCACTGTGACTCCGTGATCCCGATCATTGTCGCGAGTACGTGTCAAGTACCCAAGATTTACAGCCCTGCTTCGAGTCTAAGATGCCGCGGTAAGATCGTCCACGAGTGTTGATCCCGGAGGGCAGAGGAAGCGAAAGGAAACCACGGCAACCGGAGTCGTTCGGGGGGGTCATTTTTCAAAGGAGCCGATCATTTTTCATGAACGTTACCACGGGCTGAAAAGGATCTGTCTGGCTGGTTTTAGCTTGGCTGCGCCGACACCATGGCATGTCCCTTCGCCAAGGCACAGCCGTCCAGGCAATCCTCAGTGCAAATCACGTCCTCCCTGCTGCCCGAGGATTGCGAGGACCGGGTCGACTGGCAGACACTTAATCTCAAACACCTGAGGGCCGCGGTTCTTATGCTGACAAATCCTTCGGTGGGTTTTAGAATAGACGGTGCATGGATCGTAGTACGATACTTTTTTCTTAGATTTCTTCAATGGGATTTAGCTTGAAATTTCAAGGGGATTAAATCACGACTGTTTGATTAATTATTCTTGGGATTAAGTTTGGACGTTCAAACCAATGGATTTGACTTTGGGGGTTTATTTTTTTGGAGGGGTTGAATCATTTCAGGAATGGCTTGAGTTCTGACGAGATGGATTAGAATCAATGATTAATTAATCAATTTTTTGATATTTTTCGAACGACGGATTTAATTGGAAACGTCGTGCTTTCGATTAACATTAGCATTAAAAACAAATCTAAAACATTAATCAGCTTTCTTGAAAACAAAATGTTTGGAATTGAAGCGCTTGAAAATCGTTGGTTTAACAGACACAGAATATAACTATCTACGGATTCGTAATTGCTGTTAGTATGTTCATATATGGATTCAAACATGAACTTCTTTTTCCTGGGCAATTAAACTATTATTCCATTAGGAGTGCAATGTTATATAATCACTGTAATATTATTGAAACTGCTTCCATTACTCAGTAATATTTAGTTTCGTAGTAACTATTAACGAATTTAATTACACGTAACAATTATGCAAGATAATGTACGTCTTAATGTAAATATATCATTAATTAATTTATGGAAATTTTTTATTTTGTTCAGAAACAACATGTTTAACAACGTCATATTGAATATCTTTTCTGTAATAAGATTATTGCACGACATTAATCTATTTTCGATTGTCCGGTTGCCTGAACCGAGTAGAGATAAAATGTTAATTATTGATAGCACATTTTACATATATAGATCGAGAATCTATTTATATCGTTAATAACATACAAGCATGCACGTTCCTATCGAAAATTTGCATTTTTTTGATAAATGTTATAACTTTAATATTTTAATGTCAAAAGTAAAAAATATACAGTTCATAAATGTCTACAACTTTATGCATCAAGAATATCAAAATTTATGCAAAGTACAATTTTTCATTCTGACTATAATTAATGGAGTTACGAATCGTGTGTTTGCATCAAGGAAATATACTTACGTATAACTTTATTACTTGTGATCTTAATGGAGAATCCCTTAGACGCAATTTAAGATATTCGCAAATAGGCCCACCGTGCCTATAATCAGCAGCTTTAATTGCATCAGTAAGAGGCTTTCACGTGATTGGCTTTAATGTCATTCGTGATCTCAGGCAATCTCAAGAAACGTGTATATTCTCTAACCATCTGCAAAAGCAAAATTACACTTTGCAAAAAAAACTTATAAAACATTTCGTAAATATCATCTTTCTTATCGCAAAAAAATGTTTGCGAAATGAACGGTTGTAAACATTGTATACTTTTTGCACATTTGATGAATATATTAGCAGTTTCAGTCGAGCATACATTACGATTCAAAGTTAACTTTGATTTCATGGTTGTTTTGTTCTTAGGTGAAAAGATAATGTGAGAACTTTCACGTCAAGTATTAGCATACAAGTAAAGTACTTACCGTTCGTCAGACATTTGTATGCATTTCGTGTTCGATTTCTAATATATGCAAATCCTTTACAATAGTAGCTAATCAAAATAATCTGACATTCCCTTGTTTTAATTATTAAAAGCTTCAGGGAGAATACACGAGATCAATATTCAAATTCAGTTTAAACAAATGTATTATTTAAAGACACTTTGCCCAATTTTCATGTGTTTTTCCTTTCATTCCATTTTAAACATTTGCAATTGCTTTTATTGCAAATACTATGAAGATTTTGCAGGAAGCTTTCAAAGTATTACAAGATTACAAGTATTACATTTTATATTTGCCAAAAAAAAAAAAAAAAAAAAA
>JABFQA010002276.1:0-11594 GCA_022817065.1 Probaryconus sp. ZL-2020 | reverse complement strand
AATACTTTATAATTATCATTTTTAAAAGTATTATTTCAAATTGTCAATTTAATTAACATTCAATTAATCGAACTTACCTTACAGATACATTTTAAAGAATAAACACTGTTGTATGTAATAGACAAAATGAAAATGAGTAAAATATTCATTTTCTTTTCAGTTTCACAAAATACTAATGCAATGTCAAGTTTCAAAGGACAGTAATGATTTAAACATATTTTGCAATTCTGAAGTATTTATACCATACTTAGCAATAATACGTGATTTTTATTGAAATTCTTGAAATTCGCGTGAACAATTTAACAGTCATTATTGATTAAACAGTATTCATAATCAAGTATTTATAATCTTTGCGACATTTGGAACACGAACAACGAATAACTGAAGATGTATTTCAAAATTGATAATCATTTTACTCCAAACTATACTTTCCCCAATATCCATGAGACGGAAATTAAAAAAATTGAATCATTTTATTCATACGTTTTGACCATTAAAACAAATAATTCGTATTATTCACAATCACTAAACTATTTATGTTATTTTTCAGATAATTTTTTGGCTCGGCGATGTAATATTCGTGTTATGGTCCTGGGAAATGTGTGCACGCGCAAGTGAATACAGCGGTGCGGATTTTAATTGATAGTCAACGCTGACACCTTTACATTGCCACGCGTGGATTCGACGCGTCGTCACTTCCCTAACAAATTCCGCATTCGCTATTAACGATTCAACATGCGAAACGACCAATTTGCTGACATATCGCCGGCATCGACAGTCGTCGTGTGCATTACGCCTGAATTCTAACAGCGACTATTCATTTTGATCATTCGTCAGATTCAATTTGCGTATCATTCCTGAAAGAATCATCGTTATTGTTGTTGATGGTGGTGATAAATGCATGGTTCTACAAACATTGTGCAAGCTGCTTTGTTTAAACATTTGCGAGGAGAATTGAAATGAATTTTGAAATGACATTGTAGCAAGTGTCTTGAGTTTCAAATCTCCGACATGACTATAAAGGTAATTTACACATTTAAAGAACAAATCTTAAACGGAGAAAAAAGAATTCACTGTTCATATGGCTAAATTTTTATTTCTTCTTTCTCTCATTCTTTCTCTCTTTTGTGTGTGTGTGCGGTGTGTAAAAAGAAAAAGAACATTGTTTATCACAAATTAGTCAGAGAATTTTTGACAAATAATTTGAGAGGCCACTAAAATAGCATAATGAATTAGATTTTTTCGCTGTGGCGCTTGCTTTTTAAAATATTTCAAGGCAGGGAAACTAATTGGGCACTTTGTCGTATTTTTTTTTTATAATAGGAGCTCTGTACAACACGTCCTGCAGATGTAGATGAGACTGGAGTGCGTGCCGAAGTCGCGACTTACCAGACGTTAGTCTCGACTCGAAAATTTCCTAAACTGAAACCTACAAATTAGGTATTCATTACATTCTACTAATTCTAACTAAATATAAACATTAAATTCGATGTTAATTTTTAAAAACAGTTCTTAATGTTCATAAATAATTGACATTAAGTTTTTGTTTAAAGTAACATTATTACTGAAATGAAGTCTTGTTCGTCTTCGCGTTATGTTTTCATAACTCTTAAATATAGATAGGAAGCTTATTTAAGTTGTACGAGTACAAAGATGCCGAACAATTCGGCGATGCATAACGTTTTCGGTTGTAAATTCTATGACCTTATCGCGGATTCTTTCATGTTCCTTGCTACTCCCTTAGAGCATGTCAACCTTTTGTTTCACAATACCAATAGTGACAACACATTTTACCACCCTGCTTTATTTCAAAGACACCGAAAAACCTCGAACAGAGAGAGAAAGAGAGATAGAGAGAACAAAAATGGAAACTACAGAAATAACAAAGTATTATAATTTCATTTTATTATTTTTTTATAACATTAAATTTCATTATTCAATGTTCTATAACAATGCTAAATTTAACACCAACATATATATAAATATGTTGCAATTTTAAACCGTGTAGCATTCTCTATTTGCATTCCTATATTTTAACAATCAAAATCAAATTAAACCAACACGATCTTTCCTCTGAAACGATTAAGAAGTCATTTCAAAAAATTTTTTCTCTTTCTTTTTTTATGTTGTTATGTCTGAAGTGTCTATCCAAAATGATAAAACGTATCTAAATGCGTGTATATGTCCTATGCCACCGTGGTCTTAGGTCACACAAATTACAGTTTGTGTGACAGGTCAGATGTCAAAAATGACATTCCTGTATTGAAATTTGAGTGAAGCGAGCAAAGGTTTTTCAGGAAAGCGAAGAGGACAGACAGACACGTCGTGATTGATGCACGCGTGAAGAATGGTGTCGTGTAAACACGCAGGCGTCCAGACATTCGCTGTTCCTAATGACTCTCGAAAGAGAGTCGGCCTTGCAATCGTACCGTTGTATAAAAACATCAAGTGTTGATGATACTTTGAAAACAAATCTTAAGTCTTTAATGTAATTAACCCATATTTCCGGAGATCCGAAATTAAGATTGATCGAATTATAATTACATCTTAATACACTCAAAAGAATCTTTTAAGAGTCATCGATTTCACTCTTCCTTTGTGGTATATGCGAAGAACATTGTACATTTTTTTTCTTCAGGGAAATTCAATTCTTTCTTACAAAATTACAAGGATTGGGTTTGGAAAAAATAACAGCAAACACACCAAATAAAAGTTGTGGTATATTTATTTCCATTTAATCTAAATTACAACAATCGTTCGCTTTTGATTATAATACTATTGATAAAATTTCTCTTTGATTTCATTTATGTATTTGAGATTCATTTATTTTGCTCGTTTGCATCCGGAAGACAATTACATGCTAACAATCGACATAAGTTAAGGGCACATTAGCGCTCGTCTATAGTTCGGGGGCATAATTTATGAAGGCATTTAGGTTCGCTCGGGGGTTGTCACGGCACGTTTGCTTCTTCGTCTTGGCGCTCGACCGCACTCTTCGGCGCGTTCGGCATTCGAAACACCCTACATAAATAGACGCACTTTGCTCCTACAAAAGGCACTTTGTTACAACCAGACTAAACTTAAAGCTACAATTGCTTGACAATCTCCTAAAAAAAAAAAAAAAACAAAACAAAAATGTCCAGGTGACTACACTTCGCCCCTTCTCTCCCCCACCCCCCTCTCTCATTTAATCGTATCTCGTAATTCACCAAAAGCTAGGATAATCCTGTGCAATGACGTAAATTAACTTTGACTTGATTATATTCAGCAGAGTCTGCAAGAAAGTCCACAAATTCAATTTTGTGACGTTAACAAAATTTAGTGGTCAACGGCAAGGGCATTTAAACTCTTGATATATCTAATTCCACATTCACCTTTTTGTAAAACTAGATTTAAAATATTGTATTTAGAAAAGCAGTGTTAAGGATTCTTTTTTGTTTAATTGTAAAATGTCTCTATTACTATTTTGTTCATTACAACTTTGTAAAGAGTTAGAAAAAGTAGTATAACATCTTGGCTTCTTTGACAATGCTGTTGTGTAACGAATTTGACTTAATCTTTGGCATCATTCATCAAAGTTGTATTTAAAAATTCTCTTCTCCTTCTTCATCTTCTTCTTCATCTCTCTTCAATTAAAATTATTGTCATTGTTAAGTATCTATTAAATTTCATTGTAAATAATGAATATATCTTGATGCTATGGTTTCATACAGGTAATATACAGAATAATCTTGATGCTATGGTTTCGTGGTCATCAGATATTGGTCTTCCACTCAATATTTCTAAATGTCAAGTTATGAGTTTTCATAGATCCAACATCATTAAATATAACTATAAGATTGGGAACCAGATCCTCGCAAGAGTTCAACTGAAGAAGGATCTAGGAATATTATTTGATGACAAATTAGCTTTTAAATTTCATATTTCTCACCTAGTTAACTCAGTGCAAAAGACCCTGGGATATTTGCTTAGACTTGGTAAGCGTATTAATTCTGTTAATGTGCTTAAATTATTATTTTCTTCTCTCATTAGGTCTAAACTTGAATATGCCGACGTTGTATGGAATATTGATGTATCAAAATATTCGAATGCTATTGAAATTTGTCAACGTCGCTTCGTTAAATACCTTGAGATGAAATCAACTGGCTCCTATCCTCCACGTGGAATTGATAATTCTATTTTATACGACAAATTCGACCTTGATAGCCTTAAATCTAGGAGAGTTCTTCATCAAATTTGCGTAATTTTGAAAATTTTGAGAGGGATGATAGACTCTCCTGAACTCCTTGCTACTATACCTATATTTGTTCCTAGATACCACTCGAGAACAGTAGCTCACCTTTATATTCCACGTGAACATATTAACTTATATTCTAAACCTGGTATATTCAAAATGATAAAGTCTACAAACGAATTTTTAACGCACAACGCCGAATTAATTGATCTTTTTGCAGACTCAATTGTCACCTTATTTCGATCTGCTCATACGTATGCCGTAACTTCCATTAATTGTTAATACTATTATTGTTATTAGTTACTTTGTATCCTGTAATGGCCTCGGCCGCTGGATTATGTCAAATATAAAATAAAATAAAATAAATATATGAATGTAAATTAAAGATTCACATTCTCTCGTTTATTTGACTACTTCTCATACTTTTTTTTTTTCAAACGTTATACACAGTTTTAACAAGTAACTTAAAAATAAACTGTTCACTTTTACTCAAAGCTACTTAAAATAAATGAAAGTTTAACGTCTTTAGATCAAATAATAATCTATACTTTGGTTTTAAGACCGACAAAAAATCATTAGACATTTAACCATCGCTTAATTTATTTTTGTAACGATTATCATTACAAAAATATGATAATGATTGTAAAATTTCATTGTATAAATTTATATTTCTTTCAAATTATTTATTAACTTTTTCTTATCTTTTTCCGGGTTAAAGAAAATTTCAATTTCTATCCATCAACTTAATTCTCAAAAATTAATATTAATACATTTTTGGATTAAGATTTAGATAGTTAAGGATAATGATATATTATGTTATTATGAATCAGCTGTTGATTTTATTTTTAGAGTGTTTAATGACTTTTTGTATAGCCGTTCAAAAGAGTATATTTGTCGAGGGTTATTTAAACTTTTATACCTGTCTATCTTTATAAATATGTCGATACACAATGTTGTAAAGTAATGACTATTCATTCAACGATTTATCATTGATATCATGAAAGACAAAGATCTATAAAAACTTGAATGCATATTTTATAATAATAGACTGTAAATTTTCACATCATATATTTTTATTATTACTAAAATAATAATAGTCAAATGTAATACACGCTCTCGAGAAAATGACTAGCACTTTATGTAATTCTTATTATCCGATCAAACAAATCAAAAGAAAATGTTTGAAAAATCTTTTTCAATTAAGAATTTTCCAAAGTTTTATGGCACATCAGTTACAACAAATAAATAGGACAAATGATAAATAATAATTTATTAAAATTAATCTACTTAATCGAAATCAAAAGTATCTATAGGACTTACAGTTGACCCCGCATGACCTTATTTTCTATTTGATAGTCTTCGTCTGTACTCTTATTAATTGTATTTTCTTTTTTTTTCAGATCTCTTTAAGACTACCGAGGACCATAAAGGGGTGAACCATGAGCCACGGGATGACTGTGGTGAGGATAATGCGGTGAGTTGACAACGTGGGATGGTTGATGATGGGCCCCGTAAGGCCAGTGCGAGGCATTGGCGCCATAGTATTGATGATGTTGCTCTTGATTTGGCATTGCGGCGACTAGTGGGACGTTCGTTGCGTAGCCAGTTGGCAGAACATTGTTTGTACTCGTAGCCAGTCGCTTAGCCGGATTTTGGTTACCGGAAGTCGGCGATTCGCATTCGTCTGGCTCGCAGTCACGAAAGCCTTTGGCAAAAGGGTTGCTGGCGATTTTCAGTTGCGTAATACGATGATTTTGGTACGCCGTAACAGCAGTGAACCGAGTCTCTGGGAAAGAAAAGGTCTTGAAGTTCTCTGTGCGAGGATCTGGACTGGACCCCGGCGGAGAAGGCGCCACTATTACGTGGCATCTTGGCTGGTACCGGTGCATGGAATTTAGAATTATCTGAAAATGAAATTTAAAACATTTTTGCTTCTAATTTACGATGGAATTTCCAATCATAATTTCTTATGAAATTATTACAACAATCGTTGTACAACGTCCCTTTTTAATATTGAATGTCAATCTCATGAATGAGAATACTTTTTTCAAGAACTTTTAATTTATTAAAAACACATGTACAGTATTGGAACAACTTCCTACGAAATATCGTTTCAGAGTAATGGTTGATACATCTGAATAAACTTGGCGCATTTCAGCAGTCACATATAGAGTCGAATTGATTTGTATGTTCGCCGTATCTCTGTCAAGCGTGAATCTATTAGATTCAGCCGTCGTAGACTTTCTCCGCGACATCTGGAAATGCCTCGACTGAGAAAATTTATCTCAGTCCCAAGAGGATCGGGAAGAAAAAGAGGAAGAAAGACGATGACGAATAATGAAGAGGAGGCAGGGGTGGATGACCAAGAAGAAACCAGATTCAGGGAGGAAGGAACACGACAGGGGGCTCGAGCAATGTTTGACAGGCCGTAGAGTGTCGGTGACTAATTAAAGTAAAAAGTAACCCTCGACCCGGCAATAAGACACCACACTTTTTTTTTTTTTTTTGCTTTCTTTCTTTTTTTAAGGCACACGCACAAGTTTCATAGTCACTACTTTTCATCCAGCAGAACATCTGTGTCAAAACCAATGTAAACTTGGTTTCGATGAACGTCAAAACTTGTACACATTGGGATTAAAACAATGGTTTAAAGAACATTGATCATAAAAAGAACCAATGGTGTGTATATTCGTATGAACGCAAATTAAAAGTTATTGTGCAAAGTTATTTGAAGTAACAAAAATGTTGATAAAACACATTGGAATCTCAATATAAATTTAGACCTATTCCAAGAAATCTATACTTTTGTATATAATAAGATAATGGCGACATGTTTAAAATAAAGTGATAAATTATGAGACTAATTGAGAATGGTATGAAGTTACATAGTCGATGGTAGTTTGGCGGCTTTGTATCACTCTTAAACAGAGACTGTTTGTATAGTTGGTTAAATCACGTAAACATAAGAAAGCGAGCCTGGGAGAGTGTTCTCATGATGTATCACAGGCTTTTATAAACAAAAAGTTTCAATGCACAATTTATTAATTTGAAACCCTTATTCAAAATAAGCTCTTAAAAAAAAATCTTATCTCTTTTTAAGTATTATATAGCAATGTTTCTTTGTCCCAAATCTTTGGTACTATTAATGTGTATCGAATAAAAGAAAAAAATCTGAACGCAATTATGTTTCCATAATTCCATATTATGGGCACGTGTTGTTTGGATGTTTTTATTTTAGAGAAATTAAGTGACAGATAGCACAAAAAAGTTGGGCGTGTCATAAACTCTTGGTGGCGCTCTGTTGCTTAATTGACACTTCGTATCTTGTGACCTGTTTCCGGATTGCAATGTTGCAAATTCATACTATTTAATAAAACAAATTCTAACTCAATTTGGGACCACTATTGAATACATTGTCTTGAATTGTGTGCTTATTTGCAATTACATTTAATCAATGTTTTTTTTTTTTTTTGCAAAGATTTCAATTTATGCAATTTAGCTCTATCTTTGAAATTTTGAGTGAATATTATAATCTCGCTTTAGAAAGATAAAATTTATTTCCCGACATAAAATATTCCAAGTAGCGTTTATTAAATAATTTGACAAGGAACTGGGGAACTGTGGTTAATTAACGTCGCCGAGAAGCGAATCTTTTTGCGATGCACGACAAAATTCTTCCTCAAGTCCTTATAATAATTTTTCGGTTAAAGTGTCGCTCGTATCTCAGGTCAATTAAGGCGAACTCAGCTGAAACGACAAACACGTGGACCACCGTGTCATTACTCGTATTAGTTATATATACGTATATGTGTTATATACATATATATAATAAATAACATACAATACAAATAAATAATTGGATTGTTGAATTTCATA
Organism: Probaryconus sp. ZL-2020; assembly: GCA_022817065.1. Classification (NCBI taxonomy): domain Eukaryota; kingdom Metazoa; phylum Arthropoda; class Insecta; order Hymenoptera; family Scelionidae; genus Probaryconus; species Probaryconus sp. ZL-2020. The sequence continues at coordinate 3,484 of JABFQA010002276.1, read as the reverse complement.
TTATATAAACTTTGCTATCAGAATTGTTTCATATAATTTTATTGTAATTTGTTAATTGTTTTAGTTTATTAATCAGTATGTATCATTATTTGACTTACATGACCATTGTCGTCGAGTTGATTGTTTGTGAGCTTCAGTTTGTCAAAAGACACCGGTTGCTTCATCCAATGAGCACCGCTCGCTGGACTGTCAGGGTGAACGTGAATTCGAGGTGGAGATACCGGGTCTGCGCGACCTGCTACGACCCAAGCACTACTGTGAAAAGCGTACCTGTACCTCTTGTCATCGCAAGGCACGAAATCCATCACCAACAAATAGTCGGTATTTAAATCCAATCCAAACAAACGACACTGCAACCACAATGGGATCGTTCGATTACATTATTCAATTCATTATTACTTTTCAGAATAACTTACTTGAAACGTTGGAAACATCCTTCTGCCGGCTTTTGTGACAATCATCTCTGTACCAAGCTGATGAAATTCCTCCCAAAGAGGCCTGGCTTCCAAAGCTGCTCCTGCTCCCGCAAGAGCTGGATGAAGAGGTCGTTTCGAACCGTTTTCATCTGCAGTTGTTGCTGTTGAACTGTCTTCGTTGTGATTGTTATTGTTATCATTGTGTGACGATGAAGATATAGTCATCGAGACTTGTGAAGTCAAAGAAATGTCGGCCAGTGAAGGACTCGTTGAACGCTTGACTCTTCCTGCTGCTGTTTGAAGACAAGCTATAATTTGAAATATTATCCTTTTGTTTCCTTTGAAAATGAATAAGGATACTCGTGATTTGTCGATTAATTTGCAAAATTTTATTATATTGAAATGAAAAAAAAAAAAATTAACAGTTTTCTTCGATAATTTCAATAATAAACTCTAATTGTTTTAGGCAAAGTAATATGTGGTAATGGATAAAATGCAGGAACTAAAACCGTCGGCAATGAACTGAAACGACTTGGGGTTAAACGCGACGAATTGCTCAGCGAAGTTAAAGCCTTTGTTTTTCATCTTTTTCAAATGTGAAGTTACGTTAAGCGTACGAAGACTTGCGGGGCAGAATGATTTCACAAAAGAAAAGCTACGTTTGCTGGACGAAATTAAATTTGGCCGACAAGACTACCGTTGCAACACACCGACGGAAAGATTAGCGAAACTCATCTCATGGACATTGAATGAGAATTTTTGTTCTGCACTTTTTTTCTCTCTTTTTTTTTTTTTATTATATAATATAAGAAATTACGTCATTAGAACGTATAACAATATGAAGTATCTATTTTAATATTTATGTGAAAATATTTAGAGTAAATTTGTCTTCTGACCGTAGCTATTTTAAGTTGTTTGTCATGTGATTTTGATCCTATTTTATCAATTTCATAATATATAAAACGTCTTAGCTTGTTTATGAAATATTGTTAAAAATGATTTTCGAGCGTCAATCGTTTGTCATTATTATCATTCCATTTGACGTGCTTATAAAAATGTATTTCGCACCTTCCATCTGTTGCATGGGCGAAGGTACAGGAGGTACTTGCTGATGTTGAGCACTCCATTGTTGGTAGCAACAGTCCCCGACATTACTCCTCTGATCGTGGAGATGTTGCATCCTTATATCAACTATCAATTATCTCAATCTATTCAACTTGTTCTGTCTCAACACACATCAAAGTCACACACCAAGTCATCCACGACACTTGCCGAAATTTCTTCCTAAAAATCTCCTCCGCATCATCATCACTCTGTCTTCAGTCACCATTAACACCATTTGCCATTTGTCTAACAGGGGATAGGAACCGGACCCCGGACAATTTCCTGCAAATTAGTCACGGCGTTTGGGGTCTCGGTTGAGATTTTGTCGGGGTCGCGTGGACCGCCAGTCGCGGACAGGCCTTGTCCGCACCTCCGGATTGGACGATGACAGGATCGAATCCGACGCCAACGAGTTCGCTCGCGAGACTAACTCTGCTTATCATCGGCCCATCTCTCTATCTCTCGACATTCGTAAGTAAGTCTCTCCTTCTTTTTATACGGTGGACCAATGGACCACGTCTATATTTGTACCTTTCAAGCGGTTCGTTTTGGGTTCGTTTAGATTCGAGGAGGGTCGCTTGGGAAGGCCAGCCCACGCGAGCACCCACGCCTAGAAGAGGATGACTCTTTTTACAGCCAGAAAGACCTTTGCCCTGGTGAATTTTATTTTGGGGCGGAGCTTCGTTTAGAGACTGTCGGGGGAAAGGTCCAGCCTCTGTTGAGAGTCTGAGCCAACAGGTGAGCAAAGACTACGAGATGGGGACAGGTCCAGAAATAATCATAATCATTTCAGGTAGCTGATACTATTTGTTTATCAAATTATGTCTAATATCTAATGAATAATTATATTCCTTATTGTATTTTCTTAGATGAAAACGAAAAAAAAAAAAAATTTCTTTTCTGAAAATTCGATAGGTTTATAGAATTTTAATGCCATTTTGTCCACTGCGGCGTCGAATTAAAAAACGAATATAAATAATATCCACAGATCATATTATGTTTGCTATACAAACTCACAAATTATAACTTATTTTTGTTGTGCTTTCTTAATGTGTTTGCTCAAATAATATTTGTATGCGATTATTCAGTGCACAACTTATTTTACTGTGGAACAAGTACTTTGTCAAAATGTAACTTTTTTAATACCCTCTATATTTCATCGTGTCAAGTGTTCTGTCTTTAAAACCAAAAGGCGGACACTGAAAGCCGCCCTACAAATTAGTATGAATCACTTGACACAAAGTTTCTCTATTGGAATTATAAAAAAATAATGTCATTTACATGGGATTACATTTTGTACTTACTATTTCTAATTTTTAGGATTTTATAATTTGCGAACTAAATGAAAATTCCAAAGCATGTTTTAATATGTCTTTATTAATGTTATTCGCATTTCGTTACACTATTCAAGAATACAATTTTGTCGAAAACGATACAAATCGTCTTTTGTGAATTGTCGTTCGCGCTTTTTGCGCACTACTCTTGCGTTGCATTACTGATAGTAGTCCTATGTCGTTCTCTGTTAAATGCCTACTGGATCTTCGTTAATAATTTTGTCAACTTCTACGTCTCCAGCAATTGTTCTAGTTTAGAAAACTCACCGCTTTCCAAAAACATTTTCTTTTTTCAAAAACACACAGTGCTCAAAAATGAAATTTCGAAATTTCAAAAATTGTTTTTTATTCACAATACAGTAAATTCTCTATTGACTGAATGCGTTTACCTTAAAAGATTATTGTAGGAAGAACAAAGAATTACTACGTGTCACTAAATAGAGATTTTACTGTAGCTAACTTAGAGGTCCTAATGTTATTTTCATACAATGTTTTAAACATTTATAAATATTTTTTAATTAAATATAAATAATACTTTGTTATCATCATCATTATGTTCACAACTGTAATTTATTAATTAACAATATTAAATTCTTTCATTTTTGAAACCCCGTGTGAAATACTCGCGAT
>JABFQA010002275.1:0-11595 GCA_022817065.1 Probaryconus sp. ZL-2020 | reverse complement strand
TAAGAGAGAAGAAATAAATTTTGAAAAATGAATAAAGTTTTTTGAAGAGGAAGGATAGAATAACGACACATGGATTTTATCATGAATGAAATGGGCAGTTGTGCTTTCAGAATTCAAATTTCAAAATTTGTCCTTCGAACTTTTTAATTTTTAATGGGAATGTTAATTACTTTGATATAATAATGCATTTGATATACAATGGAACATAGTAATTTCCATATATAATAATATTCCTTTGTGAAGATTCTCTGAACGATTTTAGTTAATAATATTGTATCAATCCATTAAGTCCTATCGATTGGTATACGAAATTGTGATGTCACCATGATATGTAAGTGACGCGACGAAAATTCAACGAAACTCTCTAATCGAAACAGCAGGAGGGAATGAAATTGGAAACAATTATTCTAATTAAGTGGACTACTTTAATTAGGAGATAATTTAAAAAATTGTGTTGATGAAAATGAAAATACCAAGTTCACATTTTTACATGTAAAAATGCGAGCATCGTTTACAGTAAAGTTGCAAATTAGAAATTAATTCCCTCCAGAAAATATATTGAGGAAAAAAGTTATAAATCATCATTGATGTCATAAAAATAAATGATTTCATTCCGAATGTATAATTTTGCCATCGCAAAACATTTACGAATAATATCCAATTACCTAAATTAGATAATTACGAAACAGTTAGTTAACGACAAGGTCAGGATCAATTAATTACAAACTTGAGTGATATTAAATGCTATGATCAAGCTTTCTAACATTTTACAATAAATTCAATCAAATCCAATTAGACGCCAACGAGAATATTTTTACTGTTCTAACCGATCATGTTCAGGTGTGCAGTAGACGAATTAACGGATTACTGTGATTAATCCGTAACGGTACCATGGACGTAATGAAAAATTAATTGTTAGATAGACACGCGGAATGTTCTGTCATCGATGATCTAGAGAGGTCTCCCAATTCCTTTTAACATTTTTAATCCATAAAATTGATTTCCACGACTACTAGATTGAAAATCCTTTCAGTCTTCTAAGCACTAATTTAGAGCTGAAAATATGTTATCCGTTAAATCGTCAATTCTTGACAATAAATATTGCGAATCAATCTGTGGAATAAAAAACAATAGTTTTGCAGTAAAAGAAAAATTGTTCGCTATGAATTATTCATACAAAAGCAATCAATACTTAACTAATCCCTGACACTGTTTTGTTCCATTTGTTTCGCGCAAATAATTGAAACTGTCGGTTCTATTCTTCCAAGTCAGTGCTTTGAAATTTAACTTAGTGTTCGTTGATTACGCCGTTTAATATGAAATATATATTTATCATTCCCATTTATTCAATAATGCATCAATAAACAATTCGGATATAATGCTGTGTTAATTAATTTAAAGTTGTTCTTTTATTATTGAAATTCTTTGTATGCTGAAAACCTCTTTAAAAATTTTTCTCCTCTGAGTGGCCACACAATGTTATCAACCTTCAAGCAATCATTAATTATGTATAATTTTTATATTCGTATAATACAAGCATTTTTTAATTTGATATTTTGTTCATTATTTCTTTTATAAAATTGGGTAAAATTATAAACGTAAATAATATCGAAAAACGATTTTCTTTGAGTATTGATACAATGTTGCTAGCCTTGAAGTAATCATTACTTTAATTGGGCTACGCGTATTAAAAAAATCGGAGAACGATTTGCCCGTCTGCCACAATTATTAATTTCGCGCCGTCCCTAACATGATATTAATTTAATTCATAATAATCTTTGTACATTTTTCATTGAAAACCAACGAGACATTAGTTACTGTCTGAGTGTTGCACGCCATCAGTTAATATTGGTGTATCGTAACAAAATCAATACTAAAACAATCATTATTAGCGTATGATCGATTAACATTGATATAGAGACCGGCGCGAATGCTTTTGCAAAAATTTTGTTTATTACAAATTGACATTTCAAACAGACTCGTTGACATTTTATCTCATTAAACTGACAAAAACAAGAGCGATCGTAGCAGAAACATAATTTTTTTCGGTTTAAATTTAATTCAAATAACTTCTTTACAAATCATGTTTGTTATATATACAAAGAGGTTTTCATTAAAAATTTTGAGAATGTGAAATTTATGTTATCACAACGTTTTAATAAAATTTGCATTATTCTCGAATTTGCAAATATCTGCAAAGTAGCATTATTACATTTATAGGATATTCTATGATTCTGATTAGGTAGCGAGGACAAACAAATGTGCAATAACCTTCGGTCTAGTTACTTCAAGTGGAGTAATATCGGATGAAAATGCAACCCATCTTGGTTATCTCCTTTCTTACAAAATTCCATCTCTCTTTACAATATCTTTCAGATAAAAAAAAAGTAGTACAATTTTTAAAAAGATATCTACATGGAGTATATTGAAAAAGTACATTTCATTTAAACTTTTCTAATTTTGAAGCTTCTAAATTTTCATTTCCATTATCGTTGCCAGCAGTGCATGTAAAATTGTCAACTAATGTGAAACACTAAAGTACATGCAAAGGCCAAAAAACCGTAGTCTCTCCAACACTTAAATAGATCCAGATGGTTCTGCAGCAGACTTATTTAAAGATACCTCATCGTCCCTTTTTTTTTTATTCTTCTTTCATTTCCTTCCCCAAAGAGTGGCGCGTACAGACACGAGCTCAAAAAATATTCTCCCAATTTTCTTCTTCCTTTCTCAACCCCAAAAATAAGTACAAGGATCCATCGAAGAAACCTCAAAGAAGTGGAATCCCGTGAAACATTTCATGAACGTTTACAATCCAACTGATACATCTTAAACAGAAATGTACCAACCCAAACAAAAAAAAAAAAAAAAAAAAAATGGTATTCGAAATTCAAAACGAGGGTTCCGTTAAAGGGAAAAGCCTGTAAAGCAAAATAACGCTCCGTTACAAAATTGAGTTCCTTTTCGCAACGTAACGTATTAAACCCCAAAAACACTCCATAATCCGTGTTCATCGGCGCTCGAAAAGCTAGCGTAAAACGCATCTTCGGTTAAAACAAAGCAAAAGCAGAAAAGCGAAGTGCGCGAGATCAAGGGGTCAGAGACTGCAGAAAGAGAGAGAGAGGAGGAGAGTGAGAGAGAGAGAGAGAAAGACAGAGAGAGAGAAAGAGAGCAGGAGGTAGAGCGGTCGGCTTCGAGGTGGAATGAATTCTCCGCGTGCGCAAGAGTGCGAGCGTTACACACAGAGATAGTTGCGTTTCGTGGTCGGTTGCGCGCGCGTGAGCAGGATGCCGCTTGCGCGACGAAGGGCAACGGGGGAATACGTCGGTTGCGTGGGGCGCATGCTCTCGCGCTCGCCACGCGACCCTTATCCCCACCCGGGAGGCTAGCGTGTGTCTCTCGCGGAAGATAGCGGACGCGGCCTAGCGCCTAGTGCGTGCCGTTCTTGGAAGAAGGGGCTAGGGGCGCGTGGTGGACCACTGTCGGAGAAGGGACTGTAAATCGAAGCGAAATAGTGGGGGATCACGTAGGGGGCGACGAGCGCCGCGGCCAGTTCCGAACGAGCCGCGTTCAGGGACAGGTTCCTTTGCGACGTCCTGCGACCCCAACCCGACAACAGGTTCCAATTATCGCCGCGCAAGGTCGCGCCGAAGGTCAGCCGCCTTTGGTTGGTTTGGTTCCCGATGAAAAGTGGCGAACGCGCGACAAAGCTCTCGCGAACCCGACCACCGAGAAACCCTATATCGCGTGTGAATGTTGTGCACCTGTGATAACAACCACCGCGGCATTGGATGAGTATTGCCGTAAATTCGCGAGTGCTCATGTTATTGCCGCCCTTCGTGTTCTTGTTGGCGTGACACCCCTACGTCAAAAAAGTGGGATTATGGCGCTTAGATAATAGTGGTTAGTCCCAACATCTCTCCCAACATTACACTGCCGGACGAGTGCAACAACGAACTAGTTCGCGCTGCCAAAATGCCCTATTGCTCCACATGGGCAGGATACTCGTGAACCAAAACAAACCCTTAGGAATATTGGAGTTAGGGTACGCCGGAGCGCGCGACGCGATGCCGCGACGCGCCTTCTGGGTGAACAGACGGGGACCTATTCAAAGGTAAGCAAGACCTGCTTCTGGACACGTGTCTTCTTACCGATACATTTTGGTGAACGATTTTTTGCGATTGTCTGTTGGAACCTGAGGATGTTACGGTAGTAACAGTGGAAAAAATGGAGGAAAATAGTTTTGACCTGATGTTCCTTGGAGATGCCAATTATGGAGTGAGGAATCGAAAACTAAATGTGATGATGGTGTTCTTTGGTGGAGTTGCAATTGTATTACCTGAGAGCTCTCGTGCTTTGGTACTAATGGTACCCAGCCGTAATCCACGCAATCGCAAATGTATAAGTTAGGAACTTAGGCGCCTAGAAATTTGGGGGGCAATTCAGTTTAACGGTGATTGTAGATGGTTTGGATAATGGAAGAGGATCGTTTTCAAGTTGGTGTTCCTGTGGAAAATAGTGCATTGCTTGGAATCACGGAAACTAATCGCTTCGCGGAACCAGTAGGGAGTGTTACAAATTTCGAAGCATTAGTAGTTCATGGAAGAGTTAGGATCGTGAAAAACAATACCTCTGGATATCGAAGCTAGAGTTTGCTGTTAGTGAACGTTAAATCGAATATTCTTCATTTCGTGCAGTGCAGAGAACCATCAAATAATCTCAATTATCGAAAATATCTTGACATCTGATATGTTTATTATCTGGTCGAATGATCAATACTTTGTAATCTCATTACGAATCGTATAAATCGACAGTTCTTCTCAGAAGACTAGTGAAAGAAAGAAATATCGATGAAACTGTTAACGTTAATAAGATGTAAGTCATTAACAAAAGGTTCTCAGAGAAGGTGAACACAATTACGATTTTAAACGAACAAGCAGTAATTAAGCAATTTTGAAATAGTATATCTTCTGAAATATATATCTTCTGAAATAGTTAACTATTCCTGAGAATCGGTTACAAGTGACGATGAATTTCTAGTGTCGTGCAATTGTTGGATTTGAAATTTGTGTCGTGTTTTATAGCTGGATAGGGAATTGCCCTTATGAGGGGGTTGTAAAACTGTTCTGCCGTCAGATATAGTGTCTTCAACTGAATATAAGGAGAAAAGTCGATTATTCTGGGATGTCCATTTTCCCCCTACATAAAAAACGTAATGAATTTCACGGTGGATAAAATGTTCTTGAACCAATAACGTTTCTAATTTACGCAATTTTCTTCTGCAAAAAAGTCTCTATAAATTGTAACCGAAGAACATCAAATATACATCAAATACCAACAATAACAGATTTTGAATAGAAAAATGTCTACTGGTTTGAATGTAGAGAAAAAAAAATTGTAAAAAAAACCTGTCCAATATCGGATAAACAATGTCGAGTAATATGTCTGACTAAAATATCAGATGTAAAAGGTGCTTGACGTAGCGAGCTTTTTTTCAAAGGAAAACGCTTTGCTTTTGGAAATTCCTGTGAATGAAAAGATTTTTGCCTAACGAACGATTATCCAACAGTATACCTTTCGTTGCGGCAATTTCTCGTACCGGAGTGTGTCGGCAGTTTGAAATCTTTCAATTCCGTTCATCCTGTGGGGTAAATGAAAACATCTTCCATTTTCGTGAGATTGATCTATTAGGGCCGGGATGCTGCGGCATTATTGAAAATAGTCAGAACGGAGGAAAATAATTTATAGCAAAACATGCGCGCGCGATTGCAAAGAATAGATTGGGGATTTTATGCTTTGGTGTATTTTTTGGAAAGCCGGGATTGCGGCTCCGTTGCAAGTTGCATTTGAATATTTGATTTGATTGACGCGCGTCACTGATAGAAGTTGCAAGGACGATATGACCGGTTCAATAAATATCTTCGATGGAATCTGTGCATCAATTTCGAAACGTTGTGCTGCTTGCTCGACTTGCGCGTTTATCAGCGTGATTGATCAATCCACCTGGCCGAATTTCAGGGGGGAGAGAATCGCGCTCGCAGCTTTAATGAAAGTAGAAGCGGCGTATGCGGTCGATGCAAAAATTTATCCGCCGAAACAACGCTTCGACGTGGCTACAAAAACCGGAGAGCTTTATTCCCGGTAAATCACCGTTCTCTCCATTTAGCGACCACCAAAAACAATGATACGTTTGCTCGTAATGAAAACTTTTCCACTGACGGTGCGAAACTCGTTGTTTTCGTTACAACGTCGAGAAAGTCTTTTGTCGCCGCCCAAGACGTTTTTGGTTGAAATGTAAATGTAAATTTTGCAAGGAGGCAAGTGCCTCGAAACGAATTTGAATGCAAACCTGATTGGGAAGTCCCTTATCTCTTTATAAACTGCGGCGTTTCTTGTCATCGTCGTTTTCGTGGGGTTACAATTTAAATTCGAACCACACTTTCTCCTCTTTGAACTGAGGGCAGGGGGAAAATCTTCCCGATGATTTCAACTAAAAGCAATTATTAATTAAGAACAGCCGAATACGTCGTTGTTAATATTTGACGGTTGAAAAGTATCGAGTTTTCAAGCATCGGCGAGCGACACTCGTTGTTGTTAGTTAGACGATTGATTTTTTCCTTGTCTGCATGACTCGAGTACAGCCCGATACAAGATCTGTGTCGTATCATTTTTGTCATCGACCATCGGCGAACAAACAGTCAGTCAGCATTCTGTTTGCTTTGCTGTAAAACACAGGATTCTATTGGACATCCAATTTGCACGCCTGACCATTTAACGATGACACTTGTCAATCATGAGATCGTGCATTTTTACGAGGCAAACAAATTACTTGGCTAAAATGATATTTACGGCGAACAAAACGATGGCACTAATTTGTTTAAAAACAACGAAGAAGCGTGCGGCGATATAAATGTCAATATAAAATAATATATGCCATTAACCGTGAGTCGGATCTCTCGTGCATTGTATATAGACCGCATAAAGCGAGAATAGAGGAGGGTTAAATTCCCGACTTGAACCTCGATCGATTCGCTAAAAGTAAATAAAATTCACCCCTCGCTTTATCGTGCGCGCTCGCGCATACGTCAACTATAATGAAATATTTTGCGATGCCAAGGAGCAAGAAGCCGTCACTATCGCCCGCGACAAGTTAATTAGATTACAGAAAACTATTAAGCGGACCAACGACTTCCTTTCGACGACACCTTCCCTCATTCGACAATAGCGCCCATGGAAATTGCTCACGGTTCCCGCTCAATTGCCTTTGTAAAACGTTATCAAAATACCGTCCTCCAAGGCGTTCGCATTTTCTCTATCGCATTTCTCGCTCACTCGCTCGCTCTCGCTCTCTTTCTTTCTTTCTTTCTTTCTTTTTATCTCTATCCCTCACTTTAGTTTCCTCGTCTCTCTATATTTTTTTCTTCTTCTTTCAAATCCAATTCTTCGTCTAATCAGCGATCTAACGATATAAAATGCCGAGACGACTCATCGTGCACCAGTTTCTCGCCTCTGTGACGCTTCGATCGAAAGGAAATTAATAAATCAAAATGGAAAGAAGCTTTTTTACGAGGAAAAGGAGACTGCTTCATATTTTTCCAGAGAAATATTGTCGGTACATTCTCGTCTCTGTTGTAAATTGAGAAATGTGTTCAGACGGGTAAACAAATTCTTGGAGATACATTTTTCCTTAAACATTTATTAAAGGGTAATTGAGTAAAAAAATTTTCGATTAGAAAGTAATCGTCGTGGAAGATTAAACATTGCTCGTTGATGTAGACATTATTCCGACAATTGTTATTTATATTATTATTGTTTATATTGTGTGATGAATTTTTATGGAACAAAGAGGAAGAAATGAGGCGTAGAAATAAATATTAATGCGAATTGTTCTGGAAACGGTGGCTATTGAATAGCAAATACCCGTGAAAGATATTTTTTGAGGCATTATAAATTTCCTTTAAGATTCTAATTTACAACGTTATAATCTCATTTGGTGTAACGTCATCGGTGGCATGCATTCTAAAAGATTAAGTTTTTCGATGGAGGGAAAACGAGATGGAATAAGTTAAAACACCGACTAGCTGCAGTGTCCCTTGGGAAAGAATTAAAGTTGTGATCGACTTAATTTAAAATTCAACTTTTTCTCCCCGAGTCTGAAAGCACGTATTATCACCTGATCGAAGCTTCCATCGGATACCCTCTTGAAAACTAATGTCATTAGCAACACAAAATTTCGCCCAATTAATAAATTGCAAACTTCGTTTCGATTCAAGACAAATTTTTAATTGATTATTATGAAGGAAACTTTCCTCCTTGAGGAAAAGTTAATATTATTTATATACTCGTGTTTCATATTTGAAGTTTAATAATTGTTAAAAACATCTGAAACTCGCGATAGCGCAATGAATGTGTCGAACTAAATTTCAAGTGAAATACTCGCAAGTTTCGCGAGCCGAAAATCTTTGGAAATAATTAATACGAATTTCCTAAATTATTGATTTGGAAAAGTTTTTCAGAAGAATTTTAGATGCTAAAACTCTGATATCGAAAGATGAATGATTCCACTTTTATATATATATATATTTGCGTTTCATTCTTTGCTCATCAAAAGCTTTTGTCGCTAAATAAATAGTATATTAATGAGAAAAGATATCTTTGTCGGACTTTGGAATAAAATCCAAGCGCTTTTGAAGCGGTCTCAGTGTTCATTATTGAACATTAGTAAAAAGCAATCGATGCACGAAAATTTAACAGTACCTTCTAGTGACAAATTTTTCATCCGTTTTTTTTTTTTTTTTTTGTCCATTACGTGATCCTATATGCTTTTAATAAAGGAATTTTAGCGCATCCATATTACGTTCCACTTTTTGCCAATAGGCTTGTGCACATTAGTCGCTAGTTTGTTCGAAATTTATAACCCATCGACGCAAACTTTCCTCGTTTATTTTCAGTATAATAGGATCGGTTTTCGGCGATGCTGACTCCGAGTATTTTCGACGCTATTTCGGTACCCAAAGTGAATATCAAAATTCATTACCATCCAAATAATGAACGATAATATCGTTTTATGAATTTACCCTAGCTTTTGTGATTTCATTTTTGTTTACGACGCTCCTCAAAAAACTATCTTCCGATCGAAACGTCTAATGGATACAAATATCGAATTCACTTTTATATGGAAATTGATTTTTTCCCATCATTCATAAATATTTCTATTTGTCTTTTATGGCCTTCATTCGATTTTAGTTTTTTTTTTCTGTTGATATTCCTATATAATTTTTTCTTTTTTTTTTTTTTTTAAGTTCATTTCACTTTTAATATTTAATTGTGTTCACATTTTTTTTCATATTGTAGAGAACTATGTTTCACACGACAACGAAAACTTATGTCTTCTTTGTTGAAATTTTATTAATGACAAACCAACAATGGAATAAAGACAATTTAAATAACGTTGTTTCAACCAATGAGAAAAACGGTTCAATGACACTCCTATTTGCGAACCATTGCAGTTTCGAAGCGAGGAATTGCATTGAAGTGTCATCAGTTTTTTCCTACCGTTTTTCCTATTGGTTTTGGAACCGTGGCAAAATCGTGAGGATTGATAAAAACTCACGTGCTGTCAATGGCGTCGAGAATTTTTGCGCGAAGCAAATTTATGCCCGATTTAAAACCTCGTCGCGATCTTGACGCTTTCAAGCGAGAGAAAACATTTGTCTCGAGTATTATTTGCGGCTCGCAGACGACATTTTCTCATCGCATATCCCCTCAGATTTGCATGAGTAACGAACTGGAAAATGTGACGTGTAAAATAGTGACGGACCACTATTCTCGTCGAAATGGGAGATGCGTTCATTTTTTTGAATACTCTCTCAATCATTCCAAGAGTTATTTTGGATTACCGCAGAGAACTACATGTTTCCGATGTACCTGAAATAGGATTTCAGTTGTTTTGAGCATCACCAATATTTTCACATTTTCTCGATTTGTAATACATTTTTTTTTTTAATTTGCTTAATGAATAACACAAATTTTAATAGAAAAGTTTACTAATTAACATGTTCCAGTAATTATTACAATAACAAAGAAATTAATTATTATCATAAATTCAATTATAAATTTCATTTTGAAATTTTACAAATAAAGTATGTATAATGAATACGTTAATGTGCAAAATTAGATTTCAACTTTATAATCAAAGAATGAATATTAATATTATACCGTAAAATAAACGTTTTAACTAAGTAATGAATTAATTCGTTATTAAATTATATTCATTGTCAGCTTTTTCCAAAAAATGAAAATTCAAATAAACTAACAGTATTACTTCGTTTAATTAAAAAAGCAGAACGTTGAACACGGGTAAATATTTTTTGGGCGAAATAATACGACAAATATTTTTCATTAAATTAACGGCTGAATTATTTCAAGAAAAACGATGTTTGCACTTTTTTCCCGAATCCATTACAACTTCTATTTATACTGCTTGATAGTAAACAATAATTACTGTTAAGTTTTTACAACAAATTCATCTAACTTTTTCGTTAAATAAATATGATATTTATATCTATTAGTAATTATTCAAATTAATTAAAGAAGAATTGTCCTAGTTTTAAAAAGTATTTCCTTCCATTGCGTTATTTTTAACAATGTGCATTCTAAATAAAAATACTCGAATACTTGATCTAAAATAGAAGACAAAGTTATATATGTATATAATATATATATGTCTAAATCATGAGAAAAATAGGAATAATTTAGTTATTATTACGAGCAACACTAAAATGAAATTCAAGTATGTTTGTAACACATATTACTTTGCGGAATATCTAGTCTGAAATGCTTTGAGAAAATTGGATAGTTAAATGAGTGATCCAGAGACATGTTATCTAGATAACAAAGTTTAAATAGCAGAAAGTGCCATCTTCCTTGCAATCTTGACTCCATACATAGCTATTTTTTGTTATCTTAACGGCTATCTAAATAGCGTTTCTTAGATGGCTCATTTTGCTATCTATTTTCTTCGTTGAAAGTCATAATTAGATAGTTCCTAACATCGACATTTAAATTCTTAGTATTCTCGTGGGTGTTCCAGTTAGACATGTATCAATCTCGCACATCTTTCTACATATATAAAATATTCATAAATTATATGTTACGCTCTTATATGGGATCACGGTGAATCCATTTCTCACATCCACTTTGATTCATATTTTCACTATGCGATACCTCGCTCGCTCGGAAAATCACTCGATTATCATAAAATATCCATTTACTTAATAAGAATTTACGCATTTCAACTGAAGCTTAATCAGTTCTCAAAATTTCCATTCAATTACAAGATTTCTTTCGAAAAAAAGTAACGTCTAATTTTTCTTTCTTTTTCACTTCTTCTTACTCATCATAATAATAAATTTAAGAGAATTCAATAACACGAAGTTACAATTAAAGAAACTTAAATTTGTTTACAGAAACATTCTTCGAGAAAAGTAACGATGATGAAAACGTCCATAAAGCTAGCACCCCCACTTTAAAAAAAATTAAAATTTTCCTGCCTATAATTTAGTTCTAATTAAAGACTAATATGTACCCAAAAAAAAA
>JABFQA010002274.1:0-11602 GCA_022817065.1 Probaryconus sp. ZL-2020 | reverse complement strand
AATTATAGGAGTATCACACACTACCATTAATCAATGATGATTATTGTTTTCTCTGTTTAAACAAATGTAAAAGTAAAGTAGAAATTTCATGTCAGTTTAAATAACAAGTGGACAAGCAATCTTTTTTTGCGTCTGCTAGGCATGTTAATTCTAGATTTATGTGTATATATAATTATATGTATATGTCTGTGATGTATGCGTATATGTGTATATACATATGTTTATTTATACACGAGAGTATATACACACACATATATATATATATATATATGTACATACATGAATAATCAAAGTTGAATTATCTTTTTTCGCGTGTCTACATTGCGTTTTTTTTTTCTTTTTTGTTTTTTTGTTTTTTTGTTTTTTTTTGTTTTTAATCTATATAACGTACAATTCTCAATTCGCGACACCTAACATTAAACCATTCGATAAACAATTGACCGTGCTCAGATAAATCTGGCCAACACGTTGCATTGGTCAGGCATTTTGAATTTGATGTCGTCGTCAAAGCACGAGAATTTCTATGATGATTTGGCGCTGATCTCAGGCGTTGTACTTACTGCCGACTTAAAAGACGGTACGAATTCCGCTGCGTTTGGGTTTAGTGTACTCTGCAAACAAATTTTATCGTTAACATTTTTCTCACATTCGCTTTCGAATCAGAAACAAAATGACATCGGTTTAAAAATATGATTTCGTAAGAAAATGATTTTCGAAAGAATATTTATTTATTCTTTTTATTTGTTGAAAAAATTGTGCAAATTAATTAATCGTCCCTATCTCAGAAAGTACGAAATTCGTAAATTGATTGTTAATAATTAATTTTACAGTCGAAACTTTTCCATTGTAAACGATGACAGTTAATTTTGCATTTCTTTCGCACTTTTATGCAAAATGCAAATTGAATTACCTGTTTTGCAAGATCATCATGAACGCTAAGACTGTTTAATTGCTGACAAAGTTCTGCGCCGTTACATTCAGGACTGCTAGTAGCTGTGGACCAAGCTACTGTTGTCTGATTTCTATGATGTTGACTTTCTTCTTCCAACATGTCTTCCAAACATTGTTGCATTAATTCTTCTTCTTCAAGTTCTTGTAATACCTAACAACATTTACGATAATAATTCCTGCGATTCTCAACATTCAAAAACGTGTCTTTTTCAAACATTTTTATCTCCAATGTAAATAAAAAAAAAAAAAAAAAGATTCCATTTTATACAGAATGCAATTTTATAAGCCAATGAAAATTGGATGACAAATGTTGACATTGAAATTGTACGTCCAAATTCTACTTTGCAAGTTAAATGGACAGTCAAAACAAAGCTTTAGCTGTTTTGTTTTATTGGAGATGTGACATTGTATTAGTATTGGTGGGGGTTGTTGCTGAGTTCAAGTGGGACGATCCCATAACTTCTACTCTAACCAAGGTTCTCAAAAGCAAGGACAAGGATAAAATTATCGTACGCTAATGTGTTTTAAATGAGCGTACTATCAAGTGTCCTTATCTAGTTGAAAACTCTGACTCTACACTGAGAAAAAATCATGCAAAAACAGCATTGTTTGATCTGTAGATTTAGCTTTTAAAGGACAACCATCTCTTTTCTTATTCAATGTTTATATGTCGGGCCTGAAAACTCGAGCTTGAGTAGGGCCGCATAAATAATGTCACGTGATTTTTATTATGCATCTTATTGGCCCACAGTCTGACTAAACGTTGACTCGACTAAACAGTAGCACCAAAGTTAGTAATTTTTATAAAACCTTTTTTCTCCACTTGAGACAATTTCTATAGATTTTCAATTGTCGCTGTGTCATCATGATTTTTATGTTAAAAACCTTGTTCAGTAAAATAAAATATGTTTATAAATATTGTAAGTGTTTGAAATCAGTGACGATTTCAGAGAATGCAATTTAACGATTTTTTAAGGATTAAGAGTTTATCGAACCTGCTTATCGAAATCCTCCTCATGCTCCATCCACATATATTCCGAAAAATCTCCATCGGTGATCGTTTGGACGCCTGTCTCTATTTCGACATTTTCATAAACTGAAAGTACCCCGCTCTCGTGCCCATAGTACCCATTCCCTGAGCCACTGTTTGGTATCTTCATTTTCATGCCAACTGAAATAGATTTTCTTTTTATATATACGAAATAATCTTTCACTTAACCGAAATAAAGGACGACAGGTAATGGGAAATAGGAGGACAAGAAATAATTGTGTGATGATATTGTCAGTCCCGATGAGGTATTAAATTTTGAAAATATTCCGAAAGCCTCTACGTCTATAAATGGCAATCAAAATATAAGTTGTTTACAGAAAGTAACTTTCCGTACCGATTTATATGAATTATATAAAGCGCAATTTAATTAAGATTGTAATTTTTAATGATGATAACGATAGAGAATAACAAATCTTTAATACATTGTTAATTAAAGATACATTTAATTTAATATTATAAAGTGTCACAAAATGTTCACAAAAACTTGTTTTTAAATTGTAAACATTTAATTTTAAAAATATGTATGTAAGTTAAATAGAACGATCGCGCTTTCGACAATTAATTAAGATGTGAAAGTTTAAATATTATGATAAGAGGAATATGTCTTTATCGTATTTACCTTGTAAGGTTACGACACTTCTTCAAATTTACCTCGATTTCATGTATTATCTTCGGAGTATTGTTATGTTTTCTTCTTATGTGTCAATAATGTTCTTTTGCAATTTATCGAACAGGATTTAAGTATGAATTGTATATGATTGTTATTGAAAATATTTTATATCTAAGAAATCGTGTTCACAAGTGTATAAAATGTATTAAATTTTACTATAAAAAATTGTATTAACACGTCCCCAGAAGGAAAATAATGTGGAATTTTTTAAAAGAATGTAAATTTTTACTATACTCGATAGTAAATATCTCCAAAGTTCGTTTTTGTCCTTGCTTTATGATAAAGTATAGTAATTTTGCGGTAACTTTTTTTTCCGTGTGTTAATAACTTATCAATATACGAATTCTTTCAAAATAATTTTTGTTTCGTTATATCTTAACATTTTCAATTACGATCAATAGCTCAATAAAAACATCATTACAATGATATTCCAGAAAGTCTTCGATATAGTTCTTGAATTTTAAATGAATCCCACAGATGATAAAAATAGACCGTAAACAAGTTGCAACATATCTTTATCTCACATCATCCTTTCTCATCAAAAACTCCCAAAAACTCATCTATTTAATAATAAAAAACTTTCCCCGAAAATATTAAGTTCTTTAAAGATACCTCACAAAGGACTCTTTCGAAAGAAAGAACTTTCATTTAAATATAATAATATTATCGTTGGTCAGTGATTGGTCCAATCTGCATTTAATCTCCCGAACAAGTATGTATGTGGACACCACATATAGATGTAACATACACTCAGAGACATACACACGGATACGCAAAGAAAGTCTATCGAAATAATTCGTATATATTTTTCATGGGATTTAGTGATGTAATTGTTATCAAAATGAAAGAGTTTTCTTGGAAAATTTTAGTTCGAAGATTAGCAACAGTTTATCGTCGATCGTCATTGTTTATGCTCGATCATGTATGTCTTCTACAATGGTGAACGAGATGCCTTGTTCGACCAAACGTTCGACGGCAGCAATAGCAAGCTTTTCAACGTCGTACGAAATTAAAAGCACTAACCTTGGTAAAAGTATGCGTAATATAGCGATAAAAGTAGCTTTGCGTTGAGCAAGTAGCTGGATATGGAGCAGATTCGCTGAAAATATCGTACAACTATGGTTGAAATTCACAGAAATCCACCATGAATCGTTGAATTGCGTCGAACTCGGTCAAGTTGGTTGAGGAATGGGCAACAGATATTCTCGTTGCTGTAATAAAAAGCTTCACTACGAGACGCAAACTTTGAGCGCACCCGCTCGGATGCTATCAGAACTATATTCTATTGTAATTTCGAACGATTCAAAGAAAATTGGTGAAAGTCTGACACGTTAAAATAGAATAGAACGATACCAAAGGCATCATGGAAAACATGGAAAAAAGTTTTGAGAATTTGGATATGTTATTTAAGAGTTGAGCGTCCTCGAAAGCTCATGGAGTACGCGAAAAACTTGATAAAGCTTCTGGTTGCAATCGTAAATAATTAAATGGAATGGTGAAAAGCACTGAAAACGACAGTGAAAGCTTGAAAAGTTATGGACAGTGGCAAAAAGCTTTAAGATTTATTAAAAAGCACATACAAAAGTTTACTGGCGACAATTGTTATATCCATATTTGCATATCATTGTCACAACAACGAATAACATTATTATGTTCGTCAGAATTTAACATATTATCTTTGTAAACGCTCAGTGAACTGCCTACATCTTTCATAATGTCACGTACACAAAAATGATACGACTAATGCCTCCAGGCAGATTATTTATAACGACAGAAGTCCGTAAAAACATATTAATACATTTTATATGATTCCAGTGACTTCAGATAAATGGTTAGCGACATTATTTTCAATTTAACTGTAATACAACATTATCTAATGGCTTCGTATTACTTCAATATATACATAGTTTTTATCGTTTTCCAAGTGACATTGTTTTGGTCCACCATTGGAAGGATAGTATTACGTTAAGTCATACTGATACTGAATTACGTCATCCCATTCAAATGAGTTCAGTGATGGTCTGACATTGAATCGATCATTTGAAACTGTTTTTCACAGTTTGATTTATGATGTTTTTTTTTCTTCCTATTTACCTAATTAAACACTAATAACATTTATTTGTTGGTCACGTAATTTTGATTAAATTACTATCAAATGAATTATATTTACGATTGTGGAATATTTCCGAATCTTAAGCGGGCGATATCAAGGTCGTTCAATTTCCAAGCTTCTAGTCGCATGAAGCATATTAACATTTCAATGAATTACAGTTTCAAATACGTTGACTAGGAAATGAACAACTTTCTATGACAAGATAATAGGATACTACAAGAGCTTTCAGGTGCACTGGAAAATAGTATTTGCACTGGATTGTATTTCTCCAAATGGCAAGAAGATGGACTTCAAATTTTGCAAGCTTTTCGTATTCGTAATATTTCAAATCAATTAGTTTTGTTTGTAAAAATATAATAAATTATCACTTGTGATGCAAAAAAACTAAAATTTTGTGATGCAAAATTGATGGAAATCCTTACGAAGAGTCTTTTAACAAGTTTGTCAACAATGAAAGCTCCCATTTAAAGGTCTGCTCCAAAACAAGAATTTAAAGCTCCAGTGTTTACAAACAGAGTCGTTTAAAGGTAGCCATTTAAATGGCCAACAGATGTCGGTAGTGTACAATAACAGAAAGGAAAACATTGTAAGACAAGTCAAGGACGTCGAACCTACGTTGGAGTGATGATTGGCTGAGGCGACTGCGCTTGCTGGCGTGAGCCTACGTGCGGCTGTTGACGCTTCGCAGAAACAAAGGCCCGTCTTGTTTCTTGTTTAAGTGTCATATCGCGACAGTCGGTTGCGCTTTGACGTTACCTCCAGTAATTGCTCGACAAAGGGCATTACAGTAGCCTATCGTCCAGTCTGACTCTGATAATTCCAAATTCAATAACGACAAAAAATTCCCTCGCTTTTCTTCTCCAAAGTTGACAGCCAGTGTTTGGTGTAAACCGTCATCTTGTTTACCTGCATTACAAAACTCGCGGTGCGCAACAACGGCGTAACCATTGAGCTTTTCTATTAACGGGAATTTTGATGCACATAATGTCGTCTATTGTCAAAAATCCATCGGATGAATTGCTCGGCGGTGAGTTTGTAATATTCAATTTACAACACATTATGTTTATGAATTGCGCCGCAGTGCGCTACATTGGGTGCCATTCTGCAAAACGAAAACATTTTACGTCATTCCCGTATACACTGGTCCTATATATATGTATTTCAGTATCTTTGTTTGATCTGTTTAATATTACATTGCTGGTAATTACTTTGCGGGGGACGGAATGAATTCCGGAATAGTTTAAGCATTCATTTTCAAAGATTGACGCGGATAATCTGGGAGGAATTGTTTCGAACTGATGCGATAGAATCGAAATTTGAATATGCGAACTTGTAGAATTTTGAATGGAACGACGAGAATTGGGATTTTGCGAATTCATAATTGACCGCGTGAATAATTAACTGGACATAAAAATGAGAAAAATGTTATTTTGTTGATGATTACAGTTTCATTGTAACCAGCTAAAAACCTCAATCAAGATCAAATCATTTTCCTTAAACGATCAATTTGAAGAAATGTCATTAAGCCATCATTACGATTTTACAAAACATTTACATCAAAATCTAATTAACAATAATGGTTTTTTTTTTTTGCACTTAAAAAATACATAAAACAATTAGTTTAACTAATATGGTATTTGTTTGTATCATTTTCTAAGCGTTACTAAATAGTTCGATAGTAATCTTAAAACGCAAAACGTGTTTTGAAAAATTACCGTTCGGTTGATGTTTATAAGAGATAAGAAAATGATTTTTGTATTATCTGAACGAACAGGGATAATGGAAATAAAATAATGACGATGAACAGAAGTTGTTGACATCAGCTGATTCTCCATGCGGAGCTCTTGAGATTCATGTTTCATTTCCACCCTATCACGAACGTTATAAATCCTCTGAACATATGGGGATCATTATCATCCCTCTTTCTATAAAAAGATAATTGAAACCAGATCGTCATGAAAATTAACTTTATAAAATATTGAACAATTCGAAAATTTATGGTAAAATTTTGTCAACAGAAACTAATGACAAACATCTAATGAAGCCATTTACGTCAGACCATAAATTAAATTTGACCTTTTTTCCAAAAAAACAATTAAACCGGCATTGAATTTGCATATCAGAAATTGTGGAATCATTGATTAAAACCAGTAAAAGTGAATTTCTACTATAATTCTAATCTTGAAGTGGATTTCAAGTGCTTGTTAAGTTCATAAATTCATGCAAAGAAAATTCTATTCTTGTTCATTGTTTTCTACTACTTATCTTTTTGCCATTCATTAAATTTACTTCCTGAACAGTATAGTCGATAACAGATTTATTTTAGTACTCTTTTTCAGCTTTACGTTTTATCACTTTATCCATATAATTTGTTGGTAAAGTTTTAAACAAAATCTGAAAAAAGTAATATAGGTCTGTACAGTTTTATGAAACTTCAAGAATGAAGTATAACGCAATTTCTCGGAACGAGACGCGTCAAAAGGGAATATTAAACAGAAGAAGACTCTATAAAGAGTAGGCCTGCATAAACCTGACCTCAAACGAAAAGTAGATGGGATATGAAAAGTGACGTTAGATTCAACGCATCAAGCTCGACTTATCGACTAATCATTTCTCAGTTAAGGCTGAATCTTTTTTTATTAGATCTAATGCGAATTCTCAAATTGATCTAATTTAACCCTACATTTATCTTCCATCAATGCACGCGAAAATCCTTTTAATTCATTTATAAAACCGCATCAATTCTCCTAAGAGCCAGTCATCAAGAAATAACTAATCATTAGTTAAATATTTTACAAAATAAACATATAATTTTGTATTAAAAAAAAAAGAAGAAAAAAAAAACATTCTTAAAGATAATATACAAAAGAATTTCGTATGCAAATACGGTGTTGTGCACGCGGTCAGAGAGTGAGGGAAAGAAAAAGGAAACGGAGAAACGATTGGTTGCAGTGTTTCGTGACAGATCATCCGATGGAGAAAGATTTCAAGCTCGCAAAAGGATGATAAATCGACTGTACATTAATACTGTTTATCACTGTGAGACTAATTAGGATGCTCTATCATTCGTTGTGCTTGGAAATAAATTTCGCGTGGAAATCAAACGCAAAATGATCTTTTGCGTCGCAGGTCAACACAGGGACGCACGCGCGTTTTCTTCTGCCTTTGGACGAGTATGCCAGTAACGCTTGTATACGTATTATTCTGCATGAACATATACGTGGCTATTATCATGCACCTAAGTTTGACCTCTCGTTTGATCGGCTTTTCTGTACTAGATATACCAAGAGAAAATTGTACGATTATGTATTCTCCTCTCACTGGAAGCGCCGTTGAAACACCACTCTTCGCTCATATATTTCGCCAATATCATTACAATGACTCCTTTTATTCGTCGCAAAGTGCAGCGAGATAAAAAAAAAAAAAAAAAGACGTTGAATATTTATAAAACGCGTTTTTTGTAATTACATTCACGTGTTCTATTGTTTAAAAATAGCGTTCTAATGTAATGAAGTTTATTGTCGTTTTCAGTTTTGATCATTAATTTTATTTTCATACCTTAATATATGTATGCTTTTATTAATAGAAAATTATGTTATCTGATTAAATTAATTTAACGATCGTTTAATGATAGACGGATTGTCGTTTGCGTACGGATTAATTATTTATAACCCAACAAAGGAATTGATAAATCATGGTAGGGTATTTCTTTTTTCGCGCCTCGGCCAAAATGCGCGCAAGGTAAATGTCCTAATGCTCCGGTAAAAGATTTAGAGTTATTTTTAGATTCCTTTTTCGAGTCGTTCTTGAACTATTTTGCAAATTCCGTACTGTTGGAATGCTTGAAATATTTGCAATTTGAAGTACTCAAACGTCAGGAGATATTTTTATTTGTGATTCAGTTTTTTTTTTTTTTTGCACTATCATGCTTTTTCGTTTTGACGAAGGAAAATGTAATTGCCAAATCCCTGGGGATGTTAATGATTCATATAATTATTTTAAGAGCAATTCTTCCCTAATCTTAAATACAAAGAGTACTCGTAAATTTTAGAATCCTGGGTCGAGCTTAACCCAATACCGGCTGATAGGATAACTCCATTACCATTCAGCAGTGGAAGCGAAGAATACCTTCGACTTTTAAGGGATGCGCAACGGGATTCAACACAATCATCCGCAAGACATTCTCTCGCTTCATCGAGACGAGATACACCTAGAGATAGGTAAAGAAAATATTTGTCTCAAGTTATACTCTTTGTCGAGATTTGGCGAAAATAATTTTTTTTTTAATGCGCTTTTTTTTATCGTATAGTCCGAAGAGTCCTCCTAACAGTCCGAACACTGAACTGTCAACAGAAGACGAACTGAAAGGAGTGTATATCAACTATAATTGTGCCAAGGTAGGATTATTAATCGATAAAGATAAATTTATTAATGTTATAAGTTAATAGCAATGAACTACATAATAACAATTAATATAAAATGATGTTTGGTCTATTTGCAAATCGTTTGATAACGATTTGTTATTAGAGAAAGCAAATGCTTTTTCTTATCATTATCAATTTCCTAATTATAATTAGGACAATTAATTAGATCGATGTAGATAAGCGCACGTAAATTAAAATTAATTGAACAAGAAGCGCGCGAATTATTGCTTGATTGCCTTTTGTAGGATGGTGAAATCTTGGAAAAAAACACAGATTGGATTTACGAATGGAGTTCTCGGCCTGATCAAGTGCCACCTAAGTCAGTATAAAAACATAGCAAAAATATATTTGACATAGTTTTTATGAACATCAATAAATATTATTTATGCATTACGATGTACTTATTAAGTACGGTTAAGCATTAATAATTCTTACGTGGAATTACTTTGCATTTAAACTTTTATTATTATTTGTTTTAACTGAAGGGGGAAAAAAAAAAAGAGTTATAGTCTTTTTACTTCGTTTGATGACCGAAGTACTTACTCGATTGTTACACGATTTGTGAAACATTTTTCTAAAGGTACGATTTAATTAGAATTTCATATTTTCTCCCTAGGCTATGGAAATTCAAACATCCTTTGGGTATGACAAATAAAAAAACGTACAGCATTCGCACTGCTAAAGTTGGCAAAAGTGGCCTCTTCTCAAAAGAAGTTTTGTACACCCTCATTCTCACGAATGTTCTGTCTGTGTTAATTGGAACCGGTTTAGGGTGTGTATAATTTTACATTCTTTTTTATGTAGTGAAATTCATTTTTTACAAAAAAAAAAAAAAAAAAACCTTTTGAAGGAAATTGCAAAATGTATGATAAATACAGAGTTTGTTCAAACATTTCCACTGCGGTGACAAGCGAATTGAAAAGCCAAGATAAACAGATTTCTGATGCCAATTCGCAGTTGAAACTTTGATACATTTCTCTTCTTTAAATGTTCATTAGTGAACATTTAAAAAGATAATTTAACTTTTGATATTATAATTACAGGTTTTGGCTGAACAGACGAGGTCTCGTCAGCCCTCGTTACAATTTCTAAACGACAAATTTCGCATATTAAAAATACGTCCGAAGGTACCATTGAAGTAATCTGATATCTATAAAAAAAACCGTGGAACGACAGTAGAAAGACTGATTTGCTGAAACAAGGTCAATGAAGCCTAAAACATTAATTCTTGCTGCGAAAAAAAAAACTCTTCAACTCTTTTATCATTTCCCTTTTACCTCTTCCTACAAACACTCTATTTTTCAATCTGATACAAATACTTTTGCAAAAAAAAAGTGAATGCAGAAAAAAAAATAAGACGTAGCTTAATTTTTACAGCGATTTTATACTATTTCTAACGCGTTTCTATATCATAGTTTTTTAATCTTGAATTTTGTAATATTTATAACGTTTTCAAAATGCGTAGACAAAGTCGAGTCTAATGCTCGAATGTTAGGATATGTGATTGATTATTTTGTAGTGTTGTAACAATGGAAATATTTCGAATTTAATGATGCATGATCATAAAAGGGGGAATATATATTGTCACATATATTTCCATTTTATGGAATTCATACTCCATATATAGTTATATCTAATAATCTAATTAAACATTTCTGGGCTATTAATTTCAATGAATTAATCCAAAAATTTAAAAAGACAGATAGTGATCCTTTACTGTTTTGGGACCAACGATAACTTTACCTTTTTTTATTGACATAAAGAAGGGTTAAGTTTTAATTATAATGAAAGGAGACAAAATCGTTAACAATTTGGAATAATCAAATGTTCAAAAATAAATACAGAAAATTATTGGACTCTGAAATTCATTGAAATTATCTATTTCCTTAAAATTCGTCAATTTTAAAATATTTCAATTATAAAGCTTTTTCAATACTTCTGTTTAATTTGCAAAGATCTAATTGTAAATATGATGTGTAGACTATGAAAAATGTTTAATAAATGTTCATGAAAAGCAACACACAATCACATACATTTAAGAAGTAGATATTAATAAAATAAATATTCAACTCCCATAATAAATATAAATCTAGGATTTTTAAAGACACGGAAAAATTATATTCAAATTTTAGGGGGCATTAAGAACAGACTTTGATTTTTGACTGGAAAAAAAAAAAAAGAATAGAAATCGATCTTCTCGAAAGAGAATGTTATAGTTTAAGGGTTCGCTTTATTTAACCATCTTTCACGTGAATGTGTCTAAATTCCTTCCCCTCTCTTTTATTGATACAAATCCCCCTTTTATATTTCCCATTTTTCCCACTTTGTAAATTTTTTAATATACCACAGGTCCTGGGATAATTATAAATAATCGCCGGTATGTTTGACCAATA
>JABFQA010002273.1:0-11607 GCA_022817065.1 Probaryconus sp. ZL-2020 | reverse complement strand
GTAAAATTAAAATTTTGTAATTCACAAAACTTTCCCAAATAAGATACGAACCGACAATTTATTTTTAATTTGTTCTTATAATTAATATATTATATTTCTAAGTTATTATTTTTACTAATAAACATAAGTCCTATTGCATTATTCCGATTATTGTGCAGTTAGCAGGGTTTGCATCTGCAAGCATGCAAAAGTTAGCAGGTTTTGCAGCTGCACAAGATTTTATATAATGATTTTGTTATATTTGTAAAAGTTTGATCGGAATGAGAGTATGTGTATGTTAAAGATAATCAAAAACCGCATACAATGTTATGATTAACTCATTAAAACAAAAAAATGCAGTTAGCAGGTTTTGCATCTGGGCTACTCATTTATACTAGGGACCAGGAGTGGGATTCTACTTTTTCTTTTTGATATTTTTTTTCCCTTACATGACTTCTTTGTTACATGACTTATTTTTTCCCTTACTTAACTTTTTTGTTACCTTATTTATCATTTCTTTTCCATGATTCAATTATTCTTTCTTGCTCCCTTGCTAGAATAATCCTATATAGGGGACAATAGGGTGATGTAGGAAACGAATGCTACATATCCATATTCAAATTGCATAAATATGTGTAGAATTCTTGTCCCATATAACCCGACTCTACCCTATTCAAAAAGCCTAATCAGATAATTCCTAAGCATACTATAACGTTTATCATGTGTTTTCAATACTCTTCAGCCTTTAGAATGATAATGGGGCAAAATTATGATTGCGTTAAATTTGAAGGATAGAATGAACTTACTTAAGTGAAATTCGATCCAAATTAAATGAGCTGCCTCGTCCGAATAGATCACATGTAGTAGCGTAGCTGCTCGATCCAATCACACAAATTTAAAGATAATAAAAATTCCCGCGCATACATTTAGCCAATCACAATGCTCTCTCCCATGATTACTTGCTCTCAACAGTCATTAATTTTAAGGTAAGGAACAATCCACCTTAAGATCACAAGGGAAAATGAAAACAGGGATGGGAAGGGGTGTGATCTATTCGGACGAGGTAGCTTATATAATTTAGATCGAATTTCACTTAGGTAAGGTCATTCGATCCTTCAATTATATCGCTGCCTCGTCCTCTAGATCACATGTAGACGTTTAAAGCATTAAGTGGATTTTTGTATTTTGAGTTTACTACAATACAAATCACCATTCAAGTTTTAAACTTTTTATTTCTATTAGCAAAAAATATGTTTTAGATTAACTACAATGTAATCTTGATTCACAAAAATAAAAAACCTACTTTTACATTTGATTAATCATAAAACAATATTTACTGTTATATATTATTGATTAATCTTTTTCATCAATTTAATCGGCGAATTCCTTTCCATTAATCGACTGTTTTTTATAGAACTTGGCGAATGCTGATGAATTCTGTGTCCAACCTGCACCTGATGTTATTGTATCTATGTTTGTACCACTACGCCATGCAGCAGACGTTGCTGCATGTCTTGTATTGTGAGCTGAGAATCTTGAAGTGTCAACTCCGCTTTTCTTTAATGTGTTTTTTATCCATCATGCTATTGTTTGTACAGTTGCTGCATGATAAAGTTTCTTAAATGTTAAAATCAAATAATCATTATTTTCAGCCCGTAGACTTTCTGATTTCTTAATAAATTCTTGTATAGCACTAGCAGCACACAGACCTGGATGATGAATAATAACTGGTTACCTTAGAATAGGTTGAAATCTGTTGATTGCTGAAGTTATAATCTTGTCATCAATTTTGATCTGTATTAGATCCGGTTCAATCATAATGTTGCAAAGTTTTCTTTGCTAATGTCTGGACTCTCTGTCCAGTTACTAACGCTGGCAAGGTAACAACCTTCTTATTTAAGTCTTCGAAGGACATTTCTTCATTAGGAAATTTGGATTCTAAAAAATCTAAGACAGCGTTTGGATCCAAGATTTCATAGTATTTGAGACGTGCAGGTTTAATCGATGATACTTCCTTAAAAAATCTATTCAATATATCCTTATCAACCTTGTTTTTGAAAATGAATGACAATGCTGCAAGGAAAAAAAGAATTTGCTGAATCAGCACATCGGATTGTGCTGTGTCAATTTTTATTGCCATTGCATACGTTATTGCTGACATAGCACATAATGTGTTATTACAACACATTTGACTGCAAGCGAAGGTAACCGAAATGCTCATTGGATCGAAAAACTGAAAAACACGTGTTTAATATTTTTCAAAAATCTATCCAATGACACTAAACACGACCCCCCACCCCAATCTGTGGTGGTGGGGTGGGGGGCAAATTTGAAATCTGAAATGGGAACCCCCATTTTTTATTGCAGACTTGCATTCCTCATGAAAAAATAATAACTTTTATTGGGGACATTTTTTCGAATTGTTGATAGATGGCGCTGTAATAATAAAAAATAGACTGGAACACAAAAAATTGGAAATCATTAGATTATGAAATATTATGAAATATTTTGTGATTTATACCATGCAAATATTTCTTAATTGTTAATTTATAAATATAATAAATTAACATTTAATAAATTAAGAAATTTAATTTAATTAATTATTAAATTATTTATTAACGTGTAATTACATTTATTGTCATATTGTTACGTCCGGACATGCAGTAAATCGCTATTTACTTCATTTCATGACTCATGTCCGAGCGTAACGCGAGTTCTAAACCACAAGTTAACTTCTCACGAACACATATGCATTATAGCGCTATTTAACGCTGTTTCCAAGTAAATCGCGAGTTTTACATATTATAAACTATAAAGCAACGAAACCGCCACTTGATACGCGAATCATTTATGCCATCCTCGATGAAGACAAGTCAGAACGCGCTCAGGCTGATTCACCCTTGGGTCAGCAAAATGCACACGTGCATTTGTTTAAACATTATTCTAAATACGTCAGCCGCGATGCCTCTTGCTCGGGTAAGGTTTCATCTAGAAAGAAGGAGGCGGAGAAGTCATGCATCAGCATCTATTTCCCATAGCAACAAGGCAATCGTCGCCTAGTCATAGGTGTTGACTCAACGAACGTGACTTCTTCTCAAACCCCTCTTCTAACGATATGCTGACCATGCACCCCCATCAGGGATGCTTTACGTGGAATTTTGTACACGACTCATCGGTGAACAATAGCATTTTGCCCTATATAAACACTTAGGTTTACACTAATCGCCCTCATTCACCGAGGTTCCGTTAACGAAGCTATACTCGTTTGTTAATCTCAAAAGTACTAAACTCACTCGACAAGCCACGCGAAATCCCAAGTTGTGCGACGCGACACTTAAGCGATCTCCGCGATCACGGACTTAGGCTCCGCGCCTTGCTTATACGCTACAGCCCAGAGTAGGCTCATACGCCTGGCACTCCGAGTGCCTAAATATATTCTTGTACCCCAGCGGTGACGAAAAGACATTGAGACTCCGAGTCTCATATTTTATTATTAACATTTAAGGGCTCGCGTTTAACTTAAATATTATACTAAAATCGCAACATTGTGTAAAGGAGTTCCGCGTCGTGAAATAAAGATTTAATCCAAATAAAGAAAACGAACATTTTAATATTTTAATACCAAAACACCATTTATCCCATCGAACCAAGTGGCAATTTCGCTGTTCGACAAATCAAGGTCGTAACAATATATTTCATATTTATAAGATTCAAATGTTTCTTTATAAGATTATTTATCTGTAGGCTTATGGAATAACCTATGTTCTTTTGTTTTATAATATTGCTTATATTTGCAAACCTAAACTAGTTATCATATTCTCGTATGTTCGTTTGAATTTGTCATAAATCCTTTTTTGTAATTTGTATAAAGTGAACAAAGAAAATGACCGGCCGGCAAAATTTCTCGATGTTTTAAATTTAATTTTTTCTTTTTTTGGTTCTTACTTTTACATGATATCATGCTTTTTTGTTGTTTTGTTAGAGTGAGCAACAATTTTTGTTAGAGGGAGAACAGAAAACCGAAAAATCTTACCGAAACCTTTACAATGCATTAAATGTGTAACTAGCATCAGGGGAATGACTAGATTTCTAATTTAAATTGAAACAAAACAATGATTTAATCCAGTCTTTCTTTATCTCTCCCTGAGCCTTAATGTCTAAGTATGAGAAAAATGATTACGACGTCTCGGAACGTTTCGATTTTGATTTTTTTTTCTTTTTCCTTTTTATTTTCCTCTTCCTCGGCGGCCTTTCGAGAGGCGTGAGCGTTTTAGAACTCGGCCCGAATCTCCGACAATTCCCACCAGAGAGGGCGGCATTGGGGACATGTTTTCAATGTACATCTAGTCCGGCCACACCAGTAGCAAAAGTCCAAGCGGGGTAGTCGGAAATATGGACAAAAGCCATATTCATGGTCCAAACGGGAGCAGATGAAGCAACCCGGATACCGGGGAACCCACTTCGGGACGGAGATGGTGAACGGGGGTTCCTTCTCCACGTAAAGTTCGTGAACTTTCCGGGTGAGCCCTTTTAAAAGGTCTACTGGGGGCATCTCCACCCGATCTGGCGCAAACGGCGGTTTGCTCCTACAAGAAACATAGAAGAAAAAAAAAAAAAAAGAAACATTAACATTACGCGTTCGTCTCCAGATTTGACGTCGTTTCACTGAGTCGGAAGGTAAGGCTTGGTGTCCGAAATTGAGACTCGGAATTTTCGTTTGCTCCTGGGATCGATTAACAACAGGGTTTGTTGTGCGTTGTATTTAAAACCTCGTAAGGGCCAGAAAAAGGCGGTATCAATTTCGACGAAAAACCTTTCACGGCAGACGAAAGTGCCCTACTGCGAGCCAGAACCAAATCGCCCACAGAGTACGGAACGATCCTCCTACGAAGATTATACGCAAACGACTGTTTTTCGAAAGCATCTTTAAGGTTTTGTTGGATAAGCTCACGGAAGATCACGACCTTTTTCATCCGCTCTGACCATCCTGTAGTGGATACTTGTGCTTCCTGTAAGGGGTTTTTCAATTCGTTACTCAATTTCAACTCCCTACCCAAATTCAAAAATGCTGGAGTTGTTTGTAACGACGCATGATAGGCCGTGTTGTAGGCGAATCGTAAATCGGACAGGTGGACGTCCCATTGTCGCTGATCGTCCTTAATAAAGGCGATGATCATGGATTTTAGAACTCGATTCACCCTTTCCACAGGGTTTGCTTGTGGGTGATAGATGGGAGTCGTTCCATGTACTATATTGTGACCAGAAGTAATTTTTGAAATATTGGTATTCACAAATTCCTTCCCATTATCGGACAGGAATACCTCTGGGGCACCCAATCGATTTATTACGTCTTTCAGAATTGTACTGATCTTTGTCCTGTTGCTGCTCGTAGAGGTTGCACCTCGACCCACTTGGTAAACAAATCTTGAATTACCAGGATATATTGGTTTCCTGCCACACTCCTGGGGAAGGGTCCCATAATATCCGCGGCGACTGTATGCCATGGCCTTCGGGGAGTACGATCCGTCATAATTCCAGCGGGTGGTCTTTGTTCGACCTTCAACCTTTGACATACTCGCATTTCCGGATGTACTCTGCTACGTCTCGGAAAATACCTGGCCAAAAATAACTTTGACTCACCCTACGGAAGGTCTTTTCTACCCCCAAATGAGCAGCTTGAGGGGTTTGTGTAAATTTTTCAAAATGAGTTCCCTGGAGTTTTTGGGAATTACCAATTTCCAGGCGGAATAGTCGGGCATCATTTCATCTACTATTGGTTGGGGGTGATGGTAATATAGCTGATCTCCTTCCACCTTCCAATCCAGGGCTCGCTCCGGGATTTCTTGTGCTTCTCTCAAACGAGAATTGTACCAACCGTCGTCGGCGTCGCTGAGAGGCACGGAAAGATCAAAAGTTGAGATGGTGAAAACCTGTGACAAGGCGTCTGGAACTCGTTGAGCTACATCTGTCCGATGCACCAACACGAAGTCATATTCGGCGAGTTCAATTACCCACCTACCTAACCTACCGATGGGATCCTTCAAATTCAACAACCTCTTGAGACTACTATCGTCGGTGATGGCGACAAATGGAACTCCTAACAAGTATGAGCGGAATTTCTTGGTAGCCCACACGAGAGCTAAACATTCTCTTTCAGTGCAAGTATATCGTTTCTCAGTATCATTTAATGTCCTGCTGGCGTACGCCACAACGCGTTCTGCACTATCCGTTTCCTGAGACAGTATCGCGGACAATCCCACCGTACTGGCATCCGTCTGCAGTCGGAACGTTTTCGAAAAATCTGGGCAGACCAGAACCACGGAATTTATCAACAACGATTTAATTTCTTCCAATGACTTAATTTGTTCTTGGCCCCATTCCCATTTGGTGTCCTTCTTTATCAATCTGGTAATTGGCTCGGCTAAACCGGCGAGATTCGGAATGAATCGTCTGTACCAGGAAATCATCCCAAGTAGTCGACGGACTTCCTTTACTTTTGTTCGTGCCGGGTAGTTCATTATTGGCTCCACCCTTTCTTGGTCGATATGAAGACCATGTTCATCCACGACGAAACCCAAATATCTCACTCGTCGAACGGCAAAATGACTCTTCTCACGATTAATGGTGAGTTGAGCTCCCCGTATTCGTCTCAATACTTCCGCGAGTTGGACTAGGTGATTGTCAAAGTCACCAGAGATGACGATTATATCATCCAAATAAACGAAGACGTTTGGCCTCAAGTCGAACATCAAACCATCAATTAATCGTTGGAATGTGGCTGGTGCACCCGTCAGACCGAAAGGCATCTTTCGAAAGTGAAATAAACCTTTTCCTGGTACAGAAAACGCGGTAATGACCTTACTACTTTCCTCCAACGGAACTTGGAAATACGCTTGATTTAAGTCCAGCGTCGAGATGTAACGAGCTTTACGTAATTGATCCAAAATCGAGTCTATTCGAGGGAGGGGGTAAGCGTCTTTTCGTGTGATTTTGTTAATTGCCCGGAAATCCAGACAGAAACGGTACGTGCCATTGGCTTTACCCACCATCACTATCGGATTGGACCAGTCACTCTCCGATTTTTCAATAATTCCTGCTGATAACATTTTATCAATCTCCTCGCAGATTGCCGTATATATTTTTGGAGATACGGGACAGAATTTTTGCCGGATTGGCTCATGTCCATTCACGTCTATCTTGTGTTGAATCAATGGGGTTGAAGTCTGGTTCGTTGTTGGTGGCAATATTTCCTTCTCGATTAATTGCTGTAATCAACGTTGTTGATTTTCCGTAAGAGATTCCAAGCTATTGCACGGGACCTCAGTGGCCTCGTTCGAATCTAAATCGACGAAATATCGATCGACGGAGTCATTCGGAAAACGCCAAGAGAGTTGACTGAAGTTTATTTGCATACCACTAACCCTTAAGAAATACATTCCGAGAATGCAATCAAATGGAAGACTATCCAAAGCACAAGCTGATATTTGAAATTCCCTATCATGAAGAACTATTGGAACAAGATAATTTCCTCGAGTCAAAACAACCCCTCCATCGGCAACTCGTACCCTAGTTTGACGTGGATCATGCGGAAAATCCTGTACCACTATTTTATTGAGAATCGAGGGCCCAAGTATAGATTTACTCGCTCCTGAATCCACCAGCCCAAAAACCTGTATATTTCCCACTTGAACTCTCACGAACAACAAGGCAGAATTTCTATCTGGGGATTTCCAATGGCTCAAATTAATCACTGGTTCACCAACCTGAAACTCGTGAACCATTTCTGTTGCGGACCTAGCAAGCTTATCAGCAGAAAGATTTCCCACGTGAACGGAATGTCCTTCAACGTGGATGAATCTCACTTCCTCCATCGTCTCGATAGCGCCAAGTAAACGTTGAAACCTGGCTTTATTAACGACTTCTTTTTTATTGGCATTTGTCCAGTTATTTTCCAGCCACCTTGGAATCCATTGGTTGATACAGTCTATCAAGAACTGGGAGTCCGTATGAATATGAAAGTGATTTACGTCCCAACGTTTAGCGGCAGAAATGGCGGCGATGGCGGCTTCAATCTCGGCGGCATTATTTGTAATGCAATCGGATATTGGTTCTGAAAGATTAGCGGGGTGATAATGTCCAAACCAAACTCCTAAACCAGCCTTGGCGTTTGACTGACCATTCCGAAGGCACGCACCATCTGTCCAAACGTTCACCACGTGATATCCATCCTGACGTTCCGCTACATTGATGGCCCCGACTTCGAGGCTCCTGTCCCGTTTTTTGAACATTTCGGGCAATTAGATTTCCGTACGTCAGGTAACCCACAGCCAAAACAAAGTAACTTCAAGGCCTTACTACACTGGCGAAAACCATGATCGGTGGCCCCGCAATTCCAACAATTCAATTTGTTAATTTCCGAGGCGTTAATGGAAGGAGTACGAGGAGTTTGAGTACGACGTTTGTTGACTTTAATTGGCGGTCGAGTTGTCACATTGGTAACCTTCTGACCTTTAACAGTCGACACAGTTGTTGCCGGAATTTCCATGAGATCTTCTTCCTCGGAATCTGCTGTACCAACGACATTCAAGTTTACCCGGTGGTCCGGTGAGATTTGTTGACGACGACGATGCCATGACTGTCCTCTGTAAGCCAGCGCCGGAACCAGAGATTTTTCGGGGGCCGGGGGGACGACATAATGTGCCTTCGAGATTAACTCGTATCGCATGGCGAGGGCTTCCAAGCGATTGTAGCTTACCAGTTCTTCCATCCTAATGGCCATTTGGAATTTTGGTAGCATATTCCGATAAGCAGTATTAATCATTTCTGCTTCAGTCCATCTCGGAACTGCTCGGTCGATAAGACTTCTCATGCACGTTAGGAAGTCTGCCACAGGTTCTCTCTCGCCCTGTGTGCGACGTAGAATTTCCATGCGTAAGGTGAATTGGAAGTCTGGGTTGAAGAATCTGTCCTGGAAAGCCGTCCGGAAATCTTCAAAGGTACGCCACTCATGGCGCCTGCTACGGTACCATTCCAAGGCTAAGCCTGTCAAAAAGAATGGTAAACATGTGAAGAGATCGCGATCCGGAATCGGCATAAGCTCCAATCCCTCCATCACTCTAGCAAAGAAATCATCTGGGCGTTCCGCTCCGGAAAATTCCAAATTCCACTTTTTCATCATTCCGCAGACCTGATAGGGTGTCAATGGCCGCGATTGAAAATTTCCGCCAAGTTGAAGATCGAACCCTGCTCCAACTGGATTTGGTTGAGGAGCTCGAGGGCCATCAAACTGTGCTCGAGCCGTATTCAGAAGCGATGGGGAAGTCCCGGGCCAATTACTCCCATTCGGAACTTCTCTATTGGTCAACAAATTCATCTGTGTGCGTGGTGCCTCACCTTGGTATTATCCTCGGGACTAGCTTCGGGACGTCGTGAGGTCTAAGTCCTCGGAATCGCCCCTCTAGAGTTGGTCACTTCAGATGAGAGCGGAAAGG
This sequence comes from Probaryconus sp. ZL-2020, assembly GCA_022817065.1. NCBI lineage: Eukaryota > Metazoa > Arthropoda > Insecta > Hymenoptera > Scelionidae > Probaryconus > Probaryconus sp. ZL-2020. The sequence continues at coordinate 2,137 of JABFQA010002273.1, read as the reverse complement.
TCACGCGATCCGATGCTCTCAGAGGTTCAAATCCCAAGAACCTCTCGCTCGAATCTAGCTCTTCGTCCGCTCTGGTACCGACTGCTCCTGCATTTTCCTCTATTGCCGCCAGATCTAGATCGGTTGAGTTCAGTCGGCGTTCGGTGAAAAGGCTCTTCCGAAGGCGTTACCGAAGTTCGGACAGTGATCCATACGTTGCGAGGTCTCGGGTTTCCAATTCCTCGACTAACTCCTGTTCCGTGAGGGTATTCAACCACTCGTGAATACGGTGTGGATCCGCTTTATCCATCGCTGGCCGTTGATGAAACGTTTTTGGTTAACGGGACCTCGGAAGATCAACACCAAAATAATGATCTAGTCTTGACTTCGACAATCTACTAGTTACCATGGAGGTAACTCGAAGTGGATTACAAGAATTTAATGAAATTGAATTTCTGTTACAACAAAACTTTCGAGGCGACAAACGAAGAAAGAAAAAAAAACAGAAGAAAAAAAAAGAGAAAAAAAAAAAAAAATGAAAAATAATAACAAGAAGAAAGAAGGAGCGAAAAAAAAAAGAAAAAGGGAAAGGATAAAAAAGAAAGAAGAAAAAAAAATTTAATAATAGGAACAGAAGAAAAAAATAATAATAACAAAAATTCTCTAAAGGTGTAAGATCGAAATACGGTAAAAGAGAACAAAGTTCATTTGAAAAATAACCCCGAATATCGAAATATGCTTGACCGACCAGATCGACTTTTATACCACTATCCTCGAGTAGTCCCTGTCCATTGAGAATCACCGCACGACGAAAGAAAAACCAAATCAATGAAAAAAAAAATATAAATGTCCAGAACGACGACATGTCCAATCTAAAGGACGAGAAAAACTCAATCTGGCATAAACAAAACTCCGAATCTATACAAGCACTTCCCGTAACGTTTTCGTCTCAGGTTATGTTCGTTGAGACTTGCCCGTAGTCTTCTTGTGGGAATCCGACAATCTACAAAAATAATCTAGTAAGCAGGAAAATTCACAACGGTTGGTAAACAATACGAAAAAGAATACTCAAATTCAGTAAAAAAAATCTTTGCACATATCATGAAATAACTCTACAACTATTGTTGTTCACTTCACTATGAAATTTCGAAACCACGTGAAATACGTACCAGGGTATCGTTGCAATTTACTGATTTTGTATCCTGATTGTCAGATTTGTTTAACGTACTTCTCAAAACAACAATAAGTGATAGACACGATCGGAATTAACCTCACTTCCGAGTCTCAGTTTTCGTTTGACGGTCGCTTGAAAAAAATATACTCACGAAGTTGTCAGTTTACTATCCATTATTATCGACTAATAAGGACAAGTTTTCTCCTTGTCGATTATGGGTACAATTCAAGAGAAAAAACTTTTTTCCTATCAATTATCAATCCTCGTCGGCGGAACAATGTCTTTTAGTGTGGAGCAACGATGCGACTTTCCGACGCGTTCGATTTGCGCAGGCGCGTTACTTCATCGATCGACTCTTCGACCGTTCCGAGTAGCTTGTTCCTCAAATATTGATCGCGCGCGTGCGCACTTTACCTTCGTTCGCGCGGAGTTTTACTCGGTACGAAATGTCTCGCGGCAACTCACTCGTAGGGAAGGGATACGCGCTCGCGTTAAAACTTCCCCTCGCGTGATTCGGGATCGCGTCACTTCAATCGATAAATTGTCGAATTTAATTAATCCCGAAATAATATTTCGACTGAACTTGTAGAACGTCGATTGAGGTGCTATATTTATTTTGTGGACCTAAAAGTATAAACAGGATTTTATGACTGTCTGAGACCTTGGAGATTCGAAAATTGATTTCAATTTTCGGAAATGAACGATAATTTTTCGTTTTGATCGACAACTTGAAAACGAATTTCTACTCTGATTTAACTTTTCAAGACTAAGAACGAAATCACTCTGAAAAAAATGTACAATATTATGTTACAAAATTTTATGTTTTTCAGTATTTTTTTCTTTTACAATTCCGTATACTGGTGGACAACAATTTTTATAAACATATAGAATTGTTATTGTTCGGGTTATTTTAGTTTCTTTCTTTAGTTAGTTTAAACAAACATCATTGACGACACACAGTTATTTGTTTACTGATTCTTCAGC
>JABFQA010002272.1:0-11608 GCA_022817065.1 Probaryconus sp. ZL-2020 | reverse complement strand
ATAAATGAAAAAAATCTTGCCGAACCCTTTACAATTTCATTGTAATTTTGGTCTCTTTTAAACGTTAAGGAAAATACATAAGCCTAGATAGAAATGTACATTGTCTTCAGGAAAACAAATGAAAAGTTGCCATCCCTAATCCAAGATTATCTTTATCGCGTACAAATGTTTACATTTTGGTTTTCTTGTTCGGTTCGTTCTAGTTACACTTATACATAATTTATCTTCATAAAAATCCTTTACTTCTATTTTCAACTTCACTTTCTTTTTTTCTTTTTTCTTTTTATTTCAAATGCACTTTTTACATCTTTATCCCCTTAAAATTCTTTTACAAATCTAATTTAAATTATTTTTTTGGATTTTCATTTTCTATTGAATATATTATTCAAATGATTGAAATCCATTTAAAAAAGTATCATTTTATTATTATTATTATTATTTAATTTAATCCATAATATTCTTTTGCTATTTAGTCATGTCAAATGCAAACTTAATTAATAAAATAATATTTATTATAATTTGAAACCATCTTGAAACGATGGTAATAAAACACAGTTAATAAATTCGTGGAATAAGTAGTATAAAGAAACACATAAAAAGTGTTTTCGAGCTCGTTAAATGCTGAACATAAAAGTAAGAGTAGAATCCGTATATCGTGTATGACAATTTCATTTGATATCCGAGAAAATGCAAAATGTTTATCTGCGTTCTGAAAATGTGTTTGACGTTTTTCCATATACTGAGCAGGGACCAGTCTCTTGCAAACATTTCTTCTGCATGTAAAAGCATTGCACAATGAAGCAACGCGAAGTAAAGTTTTTGATTTGATATATAAAGTTAAATAACGTGTTCAAGATTGTTATTCATATTTTTATCATCGATACTTTTGTATCATTTTTTGGATGATAATATTTGAATAATACTTGAGAGAAAGATAGTTTTAAAATTAGAGAAAATTTTAAAAAATAATTGCTAATGTCCACTAAAGAATTCCGAAATGAAATTACGTAATGCGAGTAATTTACAAACTCGCGTTTTATAGGAGGTGGAACTTATATTATTTCAATAATCGAAACGATTTTTCCGAACCTATAGAGCCGCAAATGACAGAAAACAACATCTTCTGGCAACATGCCAATACAGTAAAGAACGCTGAAATCCTGTCGTCCCAATAATCGGATGTGTTTCTGGCACAATGCATTTATTCACTCCGTTGAATAACATTTTTTGCGTTATTCGTAACAAAAATTATTCCATGTCAAACAATTAAATCCTGTTACTTTTTTTTTTTTTTTGTAAAATGAATTTCGATCTGTTTGGAATGTAACGAGTTTAAAAAAAAAAAAAAAAAGTGAAACGTAATCCTCCTCATTTTTGTGAAAATTTTTCTCTTTGTAAACACTGTGATTTTTGTTATTATTATTTTTTTAGTTGTAAAACATTTTATTTGTAAATGTGATTTTTTGTTAAATTTTTAGAAGCTAAAAAGGAAAATTAGATTATAATTTAATTTCTTGAACGTCTTTACAAACATTATGACTCCTCTGTTAGAATTCTAAGAGCGTATCAACGAATAATAGTACGCTTTAGAAATTAATGTCATAGATATTTCGAATGTGACAAGGGATTACCGTGGCACAAATAAATCTTTGCCGAATGTCTGCGAAATTTCCAAAAATCTCTTAAATAGTACAGTTTTAAATTCATTTCATCTTTAATAATACTTATTGATTTCGAGAATTTTAATGCCATTACTATTTTTTTAATAATTGCATAATAATTGAATTACTTCTGTTATTTCAACTGAATTTGTCTTGTTAAAGTTACATGAATTTATATTAGCATAACGTGAACCTTCTTTATCAAAATAAATACCGAATTTTCTCTTAATTGAGTAACAGTTCTATCAAGCAAAAATTCTGTAAAATCAAGTTAAAGATCAATTAAGAAAAATTGATCAAGTTAACAATTAATTAAGTAAATAACAATTAAACAATTAACAATAACAATTAATTAATAAATAACAATTAATCAAGTAAAAGATCAGTTTAGAAAGTGCAATTAATATTTTACGTCTCTCATAAATAATCGTCCAAATTTATAATGATTACATCATTCCTTTATAATTATACTGCTGATTTATATTGATAATTTATAATTAAAATAGATTTAAAACAAGTATCTCAATTATTTAGTAGCTGACCTCAACTAAATTGTCAGTTGTTTTAACTAATTTTTCTCATTCGTTACTAAAAATGCAAATTAGATTATTTTGTTTGAATTGAAACAAAATAAATAGTTGTAACGTATTAAACAAATGAAAGCAATTAATAAACATGAAGTCTCTCGTCACATGAAGTTACGTAAATGCTTTATAAACAATGTAAGCGTTTGTCGTGAATACTAATTACAAAGTTCTTTAAACGCTTGTAATGTAATTTCATGTATCTGTTTGAAAAAGAAATGCAACGTACACGGAACTTCGTGTTAATTATGTAACGTAACTGCCAAAGAGTTGGAATTACTTCATGAAACTGTTTTAACACTTCTACAGGTACTTTGAAATTTATAAAACTTACTAAATTTTGAATAACTTTAAAACTATTTATCAAATTAAAATTAAATGATGGCTAAATAAAATAAAAAGTTTATAGCTTTTATATCTGACGTTCAAAGAATCAGTTCGCAATCAAAATTAGTGGAAGAAGAACGTACAAAAATGGAATACATATTTACTAACAGAATAGAATAAAAGAAAATTCTTATCTTCATTGTATTTTAAATAATAAATTAAAATCAAATATAAAAGTGACAATTATAATCTATACTATTTGAAAACAAAAATCCTAATGTTTAACTTCATTCACTATTTGGTATTAAGTTTTGGAATTTATTTATTTTGTTTCATTTGTTAATATATTTGAAAACGAAAAGATGAATCTTTGTGACTCGAAAGCAGACACTATTTATTAACAACAGGACGTAAACAATTTGTAAACTTAATAAGTCGACAAAAGACTTTATTAATTTGAGAGCTTTGAAATGGAATAAAAGTAAATGAAAGGAGTTTGAAAAAGAGAAGCGTTCGGTGCATTCCGGTAGAAAATTCTGCGGCAGTATCATTCTTCTCCTTTGTCGCACAAATTAATTTCAAACACAAACTATCAGACTCGTTCGGAATCTTCAAGCGAAGAGAAATCAGCCCTGACTGTTATTTTCAATATCCTTCCTCACGGTTATCATAATATCACTAGAAATATAAAACGATTTCCAATATTATTTTAAATTACGTTCGCAAAAATTCGATTTTGAGCTGGTCATTGTGGAAATAGAAAGACCACACGACAGAAGATACCGATGGGACAGCTGGAGCTCTGGAAGAGGCATTGACCTTACTGGTTGAAAAAGTCAAGCCAATATCAGGGCACCTTATCTTGAGAATGCGTTTGGTATCTCGAACCAATTGTTAGCTTTTTCTCTTTTGTCGTTCGATTTTCGGTCAAACAACCAGCTGAGTCTTGGAATTAAGTGAATTCCTTCTTCTTTTCTTTTCTTTTTTTTTCCTTTTTTTTTTTTTCTTGGTTCTACCACCTTCTCTGCATTATTTGTATTATTCTCGAGAGTCTTCCGTTCATGACACGGATACGTTGAAAATCGTTGAAACGTTTCAAATGGAGCTGCGACTCGACGGTGAACGAAACACGAAGAATCTCGACTGAAAATAAGGACATGAGAGCTTGATCACGATAACACGCTACCGGATGTACGACGAAAACCAGGTTAACGGATATCCCAGTTTCAGTGATCTTTTTGCCAGTTTGGCACAACTTCTTATCTACGCTTTGAGAGTCAATTTATACAGGACTTTTCCGGTTTCCTTCGAAATTGCTTACCGCTTTGCCGAGGCGAAGCTAAAGGGAAATGTATCAGCTCAGAGAAAACTGACTGATGGCTCTCTAATCGATTTGATTGATACACTTATTTGAAACACGATTCTATCGCCATATCCGTCATTTTAGATTGGACTTTTTAATATCAAGATCAATTTATCTGACTCATAGACCAATTATGATTTATAGTTCTTTTTTTTCCGAAAAGCAATTAAAGAGGAATTAAGGAAGTAATTGAAATTAATTTACCTAAAGTGTATGTCAAATTTATAAAATTGAATTATAAGTTTGTGAGAATTTACAGAGATTTGTCAAATTTTCTTATTTTTTTTTTTTTTTTTTTTATAAGAAAATATAACAGAAGTTTCAAAAGTTAAAATAGTCAGATTTTCATAAAATTTGAATCACTTTTAGTATACCTAACAATTGAATTATTGGCTAAATTTTAATAAAATCTTCTGTCCAGAAGCTGAGATATTTAATTTTGAATATGAATATATCATCATAATTACCTTGATTCATTTTATGCAATGAGTCAACGCAAGAAAATTTTCGTTTTAATTTTTTCGTGAACTTCTTGTAAGATCAAACCAAACACTCGTAAACTCGAGACAAACTGAACGATATAAACCAAGCTTATTCTCGAAGAGTCACGTGTGGGACGAAACTTTGTTTCGTGGCTTTACTGTAATAATGAAAAAGAATTGAGAAAAAGAATGTTTCTACATGACGAGTTTGTTGAAGGTGAGAAAATAACTGTTGCCAAAGTTATGCCTTTATATGACTAGACAGACATATTATAAATTAAAACTGATTTAGTTCTGTCTATCTTAATTAGTTTATCAGAAGTATTTCATTAAAATGCGAGTAGTTTATAAATTGCGTAAGACTTCTACGTAGGTCTGACTAAATCTTGTTCGTACTACTTATACATTTGTGCACACAGAATACAATTCATTTGTATTCTGAAGAAAAAATATGTAATAACTCATTATCTATGAATCAATACAATAAAGCAGCAAATAATGAGAAGATACAAATATTTACTAACGGTAACATAAGCTCATGGTATCGCATCATAAATCCTTGTGAAATTGTTGAGAATTTTGGATATCGTCAAAAAGTTAAATTGGTTAATTAAAGTATTTAACGTTAACTGTAGTATTTAACGGTGCGTTACATTAAGCAATAAACTTTTTAACTCCTTCTGAAATACAGAGCTTAAAATAAAATAGAAAGAATTTATTTGAAACGAAGTTTTCAGATTGAAATTCCTTTAGATAATTATCTACAATAGAAAATCCTATTATTTAAAAATTATGAAAATTATTTAAGAAGAAATATTGCGAAAGCCAATGGCCAAAGTTTTGCAAACTACTTAAATCGTTATATCCTTGTAAATTATACTTTCTTCCATGTTGCATATCAATACAAAAATTTAATCACACTTTATCAAAGTATTGCAACAATTTACAGTTAATTGGATGACATTTATTAAAACTTATCTTAATTGATGTTAAAATGTTTAGTATTTGAAAATGAGTTTTCCAACTAGCAGTTAATTTCTTTGATGAAAATTTCATCGTGCTTTCAAATTAAAACGCGCCTTGCTTATCCAATGACTTACCGTTTTGCCAATTGAAAAGTCGAGAGAGAAGGGAGTCTGTGATTACATGGAAAAACTAAGTGGAAAATTCAGTAACTGATTATATTTCTCCCGTTTTCCGCTTGTCAGAACGAATTTTATGCTTTGTTTATCATAAATCATTCCAACTAGAAGTGGTTGCTAATAATTTGAAATTTTAACAAGATACTTTCAGATGCACAAACCTCTGCGCGCTCGTCTTAACATTTTTTTTAGTGAATTAAGTTGTTAAAGATTTTTTTAATGAAGCTCATTTTTAAAGATTACTTTTTGATGGTCATTACCCTAGATTATAAAATAATCATTAAAAATAAACTTTTATCAATTGCGTGCCCATCTATCTTTGTTATACATTATTGTATTCGATAGTAATAAATATAATACTAAGAGCTAGGAGATGCATCGACAAAATCTTTATTCCAATAAAAATGATGTCAAAGCTTGCGAGAAATCATAATGCCTCCTTAATATGCCGCGATCTAAACCATTTCAGAGGAGCCAGTTCCGACGCTTTATAAAATATATATTTTACTTTGACCTACTCTACCAAATTTAAAATCAGTTCTGAAGAATTTGCTTTTGCACGAAGCAAAAAATCTTCCACGCTTCTTATTATGAAAGTTTCAAATATTTCAACAAGTTCCTCGCAATCGCATTGTCATATAACAAGGAACAAGAACATTGAAATATTAAAGGCAAAAATTCTGCGCCTGTCAATTACTATTTGACATTTATTGAATATTTGTTTAATAATTTTTTCTTTATTTATTTATTTATTTATTTATTTATTTATTTATATTGTTTTGTAAATATAATTCTTCCTTGTTTCAACGTTGCGGATATTATAATTTTATAAATTAAAGGTTCCCAGGGAAATGTTTTTACATCAGAGATGTTTCGCTCCCGATTAAGAATGTCATCTTTTTCACGGAGATAAAACTTAACGACGCGACGTTACAACTTGCTTTGAACCAGTGGAGAATTTCTTCAGCTACAGCTCAGACATTATATACATTATGTAATGTTGTTGCCTTTTTAGTAGCCCAAGTAATTACGCCATGTAAAAGTGACAATAAAGCATTTTAGGCAAATTTTATTTTATTTTATCTATTGTTGTTATTAAATGTGTCTATGATTACGTTCAGAATTTGTCAGACTTCAGACGTATAATTTATTTTGTTAGACAAGGAATTTTACTTTTAATTTATTTTGTATTTTATAAGGAACATGAATGTAAATAAGGAAATAAAATATGATATATCACGGTGGTTCTAAAATCCTTAAACCGATTGTTAAAGCATAACACTCGCATAAAATAAATGTTTGATTTTATTTAAATTAGAGTTTGGTAATTTGTATAAAATATGGTTTATACTTTACACAAGGCTATTGAAAATCACGTGCGAAAATCATGTGTGAAAATGTTTGTACGATATTCGAATGTAATGTATTTCAATTTTGTACGTACTATATTGGAATACGTAAGCAGTTGAATTTTGTGCAGCATTATACCGGAGAATTGCTACAGATAGAATGACATTTTAAGTTTAGATATTTCGTATATAATTATATTATTGTTAGTTTGTATAATTCCACGAAATTTCCCTGAATATTCAAACTGTATGGAAATCGCATACGTTTCAACAGAATGCGTGTGTATAGTTATTAATTTAGTTATCAACATCTAAGCAGTTCAAGGCAGCAATAAGGAATTCAACTCATTTCAATATATAATGTTTTATTCATTTGCCAATAAACAAAAAGTGTCTTCAGAAATGATCTTCACTATAAAAATTACTATACATTTTCATATTTGGTATGGTAATAATTCGTGAAACTTTCTATAATTTTTACCATACCAAATATGGTGTAATCTTATTCAATTCATTTCTAAAAATTTTGTGATGAAGATTATGAAAAAAAAAAAAAAAAAAACAAAGATCATTGAAGATTATAAATTGAAATCACCGCGTTTCGTTATCATTTGTTCCGAATGTATTATAAATTTACGGCAGTTTTGCTCTTGTCAAAAATTACTTTTAATTGTTATAATCACAGTAACACGCGTACGTCAATCTCCAAAATACCACATAACACTGGCTCTGATATTGAGGAATTCCCGTCCGTAACCTCAATTAGTTCTACTTACTGTTACGCGATGTTAAGTGACAAATGGTGCGTAACGCGTGTGTCAGTCGTATACAACTTCACAAACTCGTCACCCAGTTTCAATGCTTTAAGTACACTTCCTAACACATATTGAATCGCGTTGAAAATTATCCCTATTTGTAACATCACTTTACTTCCCATGTACCGATTTGCTTTAGAAATTAATATTACCAAGTTCCATTGAATTGCGTAATCAAATTATTTCACTCTAAATTCCACTTTGTTTCATTCGCAGTATTCATACATTTCTAACGCATTTCCAATTCTTAACAATAAATAAAGTGTAATATTTAAAATGTATTAATATTGTTTTAACTACAATAATTTTTTAACGAAAATCATCTGTACATAAATCTAGAAATTTAATTATGAAATTATGAAATTAAATTTCATACATTAATTAAATTATTGTATTATTCACTTTCTAAAATTTCTATTCTCTTTTCTCAGAATATAAAGTGATAGAAAAGAATTGAAAATTGAATTCCTAATTTTTAAGATTCCGCATTCAGTTTCTACATTTTTATTCCCCTCTATTCCTTCTTATTCCATTATTTTTGTAGAGGAAAATAATCCTGAAAAAAGAATTTGATATCAAATGAAAGATCGACGAACAAAATTTGACAAATCATTGGATATGTAATTACATTGAAATTACAACTGGATATAAATAATGCAATTATGGAATAATTACATGGTATTACATTTTACTGGCAATAAACATTAAGTGACAATTCTCGTGTTATATGATGTGGATATTCACACAGCACATTTGCATCATTAAGTTTACGTGGGTTGTTATATTCACAATGTTAAAATATTGGCTGCATCATAAAAATGAGAATCACTCTTAATGGCGTTGGGGAATGAGGGGTGAAAATAGAGAAATTATTGCAACTGATGTATGACCTGCTAAAGCTAAAGTAGCAGAATTTTCAAGACCATTAAAATTCAGTAATGCCGATTACGTTTTACCCCATTCAGTTTGCCCGAAATGTCAAGGAAGATTGCAATTATTTACGGCATATATTGTCGTTTTTGCATGCTTAAACGCTAAAGCAGTTCCCTTGAAACTCATTAGTGATTTAACAACAAAAGCATTCGTTGCTTCACTCGAAAGATTATAACAAGAGAAATCATCTCTAAATACTATTCAAACAATGCGACAAATTTTCAGGGATTCACCGAGAAATAACAGATGTTCACAAATTTGTTTCTTTGTATGTCGGTATGAATTATTTACGTGAATTTTCATTGCTACCTACGTACAATAGCATTTGATTATTCAGGATGACTTTTTAAACATCATTTCAAAATAATCTGCAACTAATATTTAAACACCTTCATTTTGGAAAATTGAATTCATTCTAATATTACTGCGCGATACTTCAATCTTCTTACCAATTACAGATTCGTTAAACGTTAATGTTTCCTTATTAATTTTCTATCGAAATAATTGCAATTCCTCTTACTTGGAATGATAAAACTAAAATGTAATATTATTCATAGATTGTTATATGGAAATTTGCCTGTTTATAAATTCAAATGGAAACTATCACGTTTTGATGTTAAATAAATTTATTCAAATAATCTGGAATTCGTAGTTGCGAAAAAGATTTGTTACTCGCATAACCCACCGCGACTTTAGTTGTCAACATACAAAGCACAAAAATATTCTACAATATCGTGCTTGAATATTCCAGAGATATCTCAAAATGTCTAGAGCATTGTATATCCCAAGGATATCGTAAATTACGCCTCTAACTAAAACCATAATTGACAAAAACATATGATTTGTAGTAAATGTACGACTAATGCATTGTGTACCATTTCACGTTGTAAAATTCAAAGGAAAATAAACGTACAAATTTCTTAAGAAAATTTGATGTCGTTTCAAAATCATTAAAAAATCTTTTTATTATTATTTTTTCAATAAATAATATTATCTTCATTTTGAAGACTGATTTTTTTGTCAATAATTGAATTAAATAAATTTTTCATTATCAAACGCAATCCCGAAGAAAAAAACGACAGAAAAGGTCGCAATCAATGAGAGTAGATTGCAATCAAATTTAGCTTTAGGATTTTAACGGTTCCAGCTTCAAAGGTTTGGTTTTAACTTTTTCTATGTCCATTGACAACAGAATTGCTTCGATTGAAAATCGTAAGTTTTGATACAAGACTTCTTATATTTTGTTTATTTGTATGGCTGTTAATTACTTGATTCGTTAATTGCAAAATTTAAAAGTTTTCTAGCTTTAGAAGATAATGATCCAAACTCTTTCTTAATGCAAAATTATGATCTCTTTGGCCTTCTTATCCAATTATTAATTTACTAGACAATAATGAACTTTCTTCCAGCGGTTGTGCAAAACATTAAAAACTCAAATGACAGCATAGTTGAAATTACTAAACCAAGTGTACGAAGGTTCTTGAGAAAGTCATTTACGTTGCGAACTTTCAGCACCATTGTGTGTACAGTTTTCTTGCTTGATATATCTTTTAAAGGACTCTTTGTCACATGTTTTCATACCTGAATTTCTTTCCAACTTCGTGCAACTTAAAAAATGATATTAGTAGGAATTATTGGAAAATTTATTATAAACGAAATGAGCATACTTGGAAGAGCAGTTGAAACCATTATAAACTTCATCGAATATCGATTTTACTTACAAACGATTTTCTTTTTATGCAAGATAAAGTTATTTTAGATTTTTCAAATTTATTTAACTTGATATTTTTTATTCTATTAAAATAAATTTTATCAATATATCATCTTGAGGCAAGTTTGGAAAAAAGTAAAAATTCACTTTTCACATATATGTTGTATGAAACTTTGATAGTTTTAGTGGATTAAATAAAAGTTGAATGTGTGATATATATATTATATTCCATTGTTTCTTTTATGTTTGAAAATTTTTAACTGATAATATAATTATACCTGGGTGGGAGAAATAAAATAGAGATAAGATTTATGATCCACATCTGGCCTTTTATTGAAAACCCCTTTCTTATCCTAAACTCGAAAATTTTAGGGAAACTGTTCGTTTATTTAAATTCTACTAAAGTTTTGTAAAATTTTTTCGGTCTAAGATTTTCAATGAAACAGTGAACAAGTGCACTTAGAAAGCTCTTTGATTGTGGTGAATATGGTGTGTGATTTTATATGATTATTTTGTAGTAATTATAAGATTGAAGTGAGTGAAATCTACTCATAATTTTCCGAAAGCTCAGAAGTGACTTATAAGGAAAGGCAAAGTGTTTGTTTTCGTGAATAATTTTAGTGACATTAAATTAATAAAATAACTTTATTTAATCTTCAATAATATATAATACAATGATTACACAAACGTAATCTCACAACACAAAAACTAGAAAATAAAATACATTTCATTTCACACAATACAACGTAGTCCTTTCTTCTCCACATCATTCTCTTGTTTACTCCAGAATTCCCGATCACCATATTTCCGTGCTAGCTTTTCCATTCTTTCTCTCTGTTTCCTTATCCATCCTGTCCTTAACGTCTCCTTCCAAACCGCAAAATCAAATTTTATCCATATAATAGTGAATTCTTTATTTCTTTCTTAATCTATCGATCTACCTATCATTTCATGCATCCTTTCATCAGCCAAATAAATAACTCCCACAGATTCGCAGCCTTGACGTGGCGTGGGAGCTTAAGTTTACGAATTACAAATTCTTTATTTATAAAAAAATTTATAAATCTAACATTTGTAAATTTTTTATGAATTCATTATTTGTAATTCATATAAACGAACCAATGCGAATAATGTTGAGTGTTGCATGTCTTATGTTTTTGATGTATAAATTTTTTAAAACTTTGTAAAAAATAAAAAAATTTTTTTTTCTTCTCCACTTTTTTCAAATTGTATGTTATGTT
>JABFQA010002271.1:0-11609 GCA_022817065.1 Probaryconus sp. ZL-2020 | reverse complement strand
CCTTTTTTAGTTTTGTACATCATTTTTGTATAAATGATCTTATAAAAGTTAAAAATAACTTTTAACAGAAGATTGATATAATACGAAAGTTATTATATTATAATTATTCGTTATATAAAAATAATATAAATATAAAATATTGAAAAAGTATAACGTATGGTTTATTATTATAAAAATCATTACCCGAATGATGAACTTGTTATGTTCAAAAACCATTGACAACGTGTGTTAATGTAAAACTGTTCAAACGCGTGTTCCAAATATGTTACACGCATGTATAGTCGTTAAAATTACATTTACAATCAATTAAAAAAAGTGAAACACACGTTCGAGTTGTTCGACAACATTATAATGAGTTGTTATCTTTAGTTTTCGAACACTGTAACCTTCCATATATCATGTAAAATATATTTTACATTTTCTGGAATATGCGAGTATAAAAATATACTTTTAAGATTTAAAAATGATTAATTACTGGCCTATTTAAGTAAAAAATTAAAAACACATCTTTGTAAAAATAATCGATTAAATCTTATTCAGTGGTACTGCCTTACTTTCTATCGAGTATTAAATTTACTACTTAAATTCTATAGTCTTATAACTTTATCGATTAACCCACCACTAAAGATATCTTTATGCAAATACTTAATCAATGTAAAAATATACATACATTAAAAAATAATGATATTAATCTATTCTCAGTTCATAAAAATTATATAATAAAAGCAATTATATAAAATATGAAATTTTTCAATTCCCAAAGCCATTCCTTATAAATATTAATTAAACTATAAAATGCAATAAAAAACTACAAAATGAAATTATAAAAATACAAAATTTAAAAATTCACTTCGATTTACAATCGACCTGTGAACTTTTTTAAATTCAGTTTCCCTAAATCAAACAGGTACTCTTGAGTAACGTAGATGGTACTGACTAAGAACCTCTTAAAAATTTAGTACGTTAATAAATTACAAATACATAATAGTATCATGTTAAAATTAATAAATAAATACATTCCGTACCATTTGAATAAGAGAATCAAATGAATTATTTTTACAAGAACCTCGAATACTTAAAGTTAACACATCTCAAAACCACCATAATTTTACTATTAAATCATCCACTTTTCAACGTTTACCATCACCGATTACAAATCCTTTCTTGATCCTTGTTAATACGTTTAAGTTTAACTATAACACCAATAAAAAACTTATCTTTGATTTATAAAAGATATTCTATATTACAAAACTAAACTCTTCTCTGTACTTGGCGTCAATACAGTAACAAAACTTTCAGTCTCACTATCACTTGCGTTAAATAAATTACTATCATTAAAAATATCATGTCTTAAATTGCTATTAGTAAATACATTTTGTTGAAGATCAACGTCTACTCCTGAGTCTGTGCTCTTTGAAAATTTCGATGCCTCAGACAACTTTCTGAAGTTGCCAAAAAATACACTGTCTGTGTCAATGCTCTCTGCTCCACTTTCGCTGACGCCGTCGCAAATGGATTCAGCTTCGTCGGTTTCGGAGTAACTTCCTTCCTCTGTGACATAGCTCTTCAAAAGATGTTTCTGTGATTCATTGCTATCGGCGCTACTTAAATATCCACTGTCTTCCACTCTAAGCAAATTACTTTTCAATAAATTATGTTTCGCGTCGTGAATTGTTCTAATTTTATTATGATTTTGTCTAAAATCCCTCTTAGGCAGACAATAGAAATTGGAATTAAAGGAATGCAAAAGCTTGTCGGAACAGTGCCTCTTCTTCATATATTCACTAGAACTTTTGGGTTGTTTGGAACAAATGGTCTCGTCTTTCGTCCAAGTTTTCAACCCTACGGTCGTGAATGGATAGGTCTTTTTCAGGACAGGAGCGCCATCAGCGGTCGTAGGGTGGCCCGCTTTTGCACATCTCCTGTCCCTCGCGTTTTTTGCTGTTAAGTCAAAATTTTGTTCCATCCTCATAGGAGACTTCGGCTGTTGGTACAATTCTTCGGACGACGGCGGTGGCAAAACATCCGGCCTGTTTTGGGGCTTCATTTGTCTACGAGCTTGTCGACTATCTGGCGTCAAATACTTAATCTCATTCCAAGAAGAGTTGTCTGAATCAGAAGTTTCGTGATTCCCAATTTTGATACAAGTACCATTTTGATTCCGCAACTGCTTCTTCATCCTAGCTTCGTAAATCTCTCGTAAACTTCCTAAACCACGTTTCACTTTCGAGTTTCCATTATTGGTTTCATTTTTGAAACTGCTTTTGCTCTTTAACAAAATAAGACCAGGCCTTTCCAAAGAATCTACATAACTTTCGCTGCTGATAGTTTTGTCGTAATGAACATCGCCATTGATTTTCAGTTTCATGGGCTTTCTGTCTAAGGTATCAGGTTCGTAATCGGATTCGTCTTGTTTCACATAGTTATTTGGAGAATCGTGGACTTTGATCATCAAATATCCTGGATTTTCTGGTTCGTATTGTATCTCTGGTCCAGAATCGTCGTCACTTCCTGTTGGACTGGTGTAACCGTCGTTGACATAAACTTCACTGACTAGAGAATAATTTTCTGGTTTTTGAATGATCAATTCTGGTAAACTGTTGGACATAACGTTCGTTGGTTGATTAGAAATTAACATTTCTCCAGTTTTGGAATTAATCACTGCGTTTCTTGCTGTCAGCTCTTCCTCCATTGGCAGAGCTGTTGAGACAGTCGAATTTGATTCGTTATTTGATTGCACTGAGGAATTTGATAATTTCCTTTCAGTTTTTGTTCTTTCCAAACTATCCACTTCGTATTCGAATGCCTTTGAATGCTCGCTATCAATGCATTTTGAAATGACCATTTCGCGAATTACAGCATCCATAATGTGCTTGGGCTTTTCCGTTGGAGATAATTCGCTTATCATGTCTGGTAAATTTTTCACACATTTAGATATTTCCTTCTTCTTTTTAGGAACGTCTGGAACTGGATTATTCACTGAATTGCTGTTGAGGTTGATAGCATTTTTTGTTTGCTCTTCATTTTTATGTTTGTTCAAATCGTTGTCTAAATTCCTCATAGCAACTTCTTCCATTTCTTTTATAAAGGAATTTTCTATAGCTTTTCTAATTTTGATGTTAGCTGCTATTTCCTCGAATGGGAATAGATTACTAAGATGGTTTCTTCTGATGTCTGCGCATCGTTCATAGTTAGTCATACATTCTTCTGGTACGGATTTGGTAGATCGATTACATGCATTATGTTTGCAATCGTTATCCAATATGTCACTTCTGTTGGAGTGTTGTAAAATTTGTAATTTAGAACAAGTGTCTTTCCAGTTTGACGTGCTTTTGATTGATGTGAGTTTATTGAAATTGGAATCAGCTAAATCATATTTTCGCAATTTTTTAGGATACTCCAAAGTTTGCGAAAAGTTTTTCATATTCTTTTCGCGAATTCCTTGTAATTCCTTCCAACGTTGATCAATAGGTTTGATATCCTCCAACCAGGCTCGAACTCGATTCTCACCTAGAAAATCTCGTGCAGTTTCTGGTAGACTTGGTACTTGGATAGGAGGTTCAGAACAACCAGGGCATCCAGAACAATTTTTAAGTCTTTTAGATTGATTGGCCAGAGGACTATTGAATTCCTCCATAGGAGAATTTTGATAGATATGTTTATGCTTTTTGCTGCTTCTTTCTGATGCATTGTCTTCTTCAGGAATGCCTGTAACATTTAAACAAATTAATTTTATGTTAAAATAAGTTCATCTAATATTATACAAGATATTATTTTTTTTTTTTTAATAAGAAAATCAGTTCTTACCAAAAAGAGTAGGAACAAAACGTTTAGCTGACATTTTATGTTTAGCAATGGTGATAACTTCTCGAATTTTAAGAAGGAATTCAACTGCTGCAGGTGGTGGTGCCTGATAATTTAAAAACATATTTAATCTGAAAGTCCATTCAGGAATAAAATCCCAAATCTAGTATGAATTTATTTGCAAAACTTACAAGCAATAATTGTCTATCAAAATAAGCTGGATTGAAGTAAAGTTTTCTTCTTTGATTTCCTGGAAGTACTGGCGTTTCTTGACTGTTGTTATTATTTTCTGCTGTTTCAATGATTCTAACATTTTCCTCTGGTAATTTTTCGCCAATGATAGAACCAGTCGATGAGAAACTGTCTGCTGATTCAGTACTGTTATTTGTATTGCGGTGTACGATAGCAGAAGTTGTCTGAAAAGTTTAATTTTTGAGAATTGATGCATTAATATAATTCAAGTATAAAAATTTTTCTTTTTGTACAAAAATGAAATTTACATTTTCGATTTCTTGATCACTATCACTTTGAGGTAGATCGTCTTCATTTTCGCTTTCAGTTTGTCCGCCACTGTCATTGCCAAAGTGCCTCATTGAAGCTAGAAGTAAATTATTCTTGACAACATCCGCTCCTCCGTGTGGTTCGTCAGGAAAAACGATTTCCGGATCTTCAACCACAGTGTTTTGTTTATTTCTTTTGCTTTGCAGATACAGTGATACGCTTGCAACGTAAATCAAAGCGAGCATAATCGATGAAAGTCCAATTGCTGTGTATTCTGTCGCCGAAAGACCTTCGGAAATTCGCGAGTTCGACAGAAAAGTCACTTCTCGAATTCCTGAAAATAATTTCCGAACAACATTAACAACGACCCTGAATGCTTGAATTTCATTTTAAAATATTTTACACTCAATGGACGTTTACCATTTTTTGAAGTAGAGCCTGCTATTCTAAATGCTACACACGGCGCAAAAACGCCAGAATGGAAAGATACAGAATATGCATCGTGACATACTAGATTCGCTACAATTATTCTTCCTTCTGTTGTACTTCGCAATTCAGTTTCACCCGCCCACTACAATCAATTCCAAAAGAAAAATTAAATATCGACATACTACTATTAAAATTGTTTTTAAAAATGAGAACAAATGATCAATACCTGCAAATAAAACGTTATCCCCTTATCTTGAAACAATTTAAAAGGTGGTTCTGAGTTTGAAAGGTTTCTTAATTCAAACCAGCCACCTCTTCCTAATTGCTGAACATTACCAATTCCACACACTGCAGTTTTAACACCTGTAACGAATATTTTATGATAATTTGTTTTTGAATGGAGAATACAAACGTTCAAATGACCATTAAAATGAATTATCTTTGCTCTAAAATTACGAAAAATAAAAGTAACTTTAACGTACCCTTAAATTTAATTTTTGCATGAGGATAAATAATGCCATTTTTCTCCGGTAAATATATGTATGGTACTTTCTCCACGACTCCTGAATCGTTTGTAAATTCTGCTGTATTACATTCTGTAAATAAATAATAACGATTGACGAAACGAATGCAGAATACATTTGTACGAGCGTAAAAAAACAATGTTTAAAAAATGTTGGTACAACAATTAAAAAAAAAAAAATTAATAAGGTTTATTAGAGGGATCAAACAAGTTTTTCTTGCATGTGGTTTAATAATGATCATGAGTAACTCAGATTCGAGCCACGAGCCACAGCGACCGCACAGTCGTACATCACGATTACAGCGGTAGTGCTAGTTTTCTTTAATGACATTATTTTTTGCTCTTTTATCGCATGACAAAAAGACAACATATTCCTTTAATAGCGTCGGCATAATGGAAAAGAAAACATTTTACGCTTAATGAACAATAGCGCACCAATAAATCCATAACGTATCAAAATATCACTTGCCCAGACACTTGACTTTAATTTACTTTCTTCCAATTAGACTTTAAAACAATTCGCAAATTGGTGAAATTATCTAATCAAATTTGGATCAAATTTAAATTGATTTGAGATCTATTTGAAGTCGTATTTTCATCCGAATCATAATTATAAAAATATTAAAAGAAATAAATAAAATTATTTTTACAAAGCAAGAGAAATCTAACGAATGTGCTGATGTTTTATAAGAAAAGTAAATGATTTTCAAAAATATTA
Organism: Probaryconus sp. ZL-2020; assembly: GCA_022817065.1. NCBI lineage: Eukaryota > Metazoa > Arthropoda > Insecta > Hymenoptera > Scelionidae > Probaryconus > Probaryconus sp. ZL-2020. The sequence continues at coordinate 5,634 of JABFQA010002271.1, read as the reverse complement.
AATGTTTACGATAAACAGGAAAATCCTTAATAGCGTGGTGTTGTAACGGTACCAATAGTAACTTGATTAAATTCCGCAATCATTTGACATCGTCACATACAACTAAAGATTACAAGGGACAAAAATAATATCACAAGCTGCATCTTGCTTCACATATTTTCATGTTAAGATAACGACTCACGTGTAGAGATCGTTCAATGAAAAACCATTAACATCCCAGATATGCGGGTAAATGTACACAACACTTTTACAACCATACCAATGATATTAAATTCCTGTTAAAAGTAGTTTTTATATAAACGTTTCCCTTTTTTTTTTCATAATGTTAACTTTTTCTTTTTAATTTACAAATAATTCTTCGAATATATTTAAATGGAATTTTATTAACTGTGGGCTTTTAAGTCACCTGCGGTTAGACTACCTGAATTACATTGCTGTAAAACGTTACAGAAGAATACATTATTTCAATCAACTTTCACCTTATTACAGTAAAACGAATCAATTAATTTATATAGACAAAAATTATTGTAATAATTTTATTTCAAAGAATGCAATTAAAGGTCATTAATTCGTAATGTGTGTTTAAATCGAATTCATAATAGGACTTATGTAACACTGTAAGAGTCTGTAATTATTCACACTGTATAATTTCAAGCAGAAGGTATCATTTAATCCAATTACCACAGGACATGTTTCAATTTGTCTTAATGTAAATTGCGTTGAGGTTTGCAATGACATCAGCATTTTGTAATGATAAATTAAAAATTATTATTCATAGTATTAAACACAGTGCAAGGATTAATTTTCCTATTTTTTAATATATCTCTATCGTCTTTTTATAAAGATCATTTATCTCAATCGAAATTTGTTGCGAATCAACATTCGATATGCAAAAATGCATCGAAGGAATAAGAATGTGATTTCCATAAAAACGGTGGAAAAACTTTGTTGTTTCGATGTAACGCACAATGTTGAAAATGTAAAGTTTATCATTTAGAAAGTATTACCCGAAGTTATTTTCTTTTTTCAGTGACATTGAGAAATTCGAGAGCCGTAAAAGCGAGAATAAGTCATCAGGGTCAAGAAGGATGAGCACCCGGTTTAAAATGGAATGTTAATGGTGCAAAACGGATTCTGTGTAAGGTCAAGGTTACGGGTTATATGGCAAATATCGCGGATTTAAGAAATAAATGCATGAATTTAGAAAAGTCATGATTTTTATCGCTCAATTGAATGACACAATTGATCTCTGGAAAAGTTTTACAGAATTTTGCCGTTTTTCAGAGATTTGCAAAAATTTCGTTATTGCATTTCTACGAAAGAGTTGAGTGTTGCTTTAAATGCCCTAAACAAGTGATGATAAAACGATAAAATTGATGCAAGTTTTAAAATTGCAAGCAAATCGCCAAACATAAATTAAGTGCGAAAATACTTAAGAGATTTTATTGCAGCACGAGACCTCTCTTCAGTTATCATATCCTTCTTTTTTATTGTTACAACATCTGAAAGCAACTCTGTTAAAATTTTGATAACCGAACTAAAAAGTGTTACATTGATAGGAAGAAATTATGGTTATCGCAAAAGAATAAATTTTACTAATTACGATTAAAGAATTTGCTTTAATTAAATGGCGTTTTTTTACGATTCATTAAGAAAATCAGTTACATAAATAATGCTTGACAATGTGACATAAAAATTGCACTTCATTTCAATTTTACTTTATACATTATCACCTGTATTATTTAGAAATTGAAGACATTACTTTTCAATGTAATAAAATCAATGATAATAAATCTCGGTGACGTTTCAAAGACAAAAAGTTGTGATTTAATGTAATTCCATATACTTGACTTATTTCAACGCCAAATAAAATCGAGTCATGATTGATGACGACAATGATCACTTGCACGGGAAAATGGTCATTTGTAATGATGGTATTCGATGAAAATAGGATAGGCTCTACTAGCAGGAATAGATGACCGGAACAAAAAAGACAGAATCCTACGTGTCTGAATAATAAATATACTTGTTCTCTTGCATGCATAATCAAAATCATATTTTTATTCTTTTCATTTCAGATAGAGTAAACTTTCCAAGAAATTTTTCTTTCAATATCAGTCAAGGTCTGATTCACAATATTTTGAACAAAAAAAAAAAAAAAAGATCGCAATTGTTACCTGAGAAAATTAAGCGATACAACTTACCGTACGAAATGGCAAAGATACCATTTGAAATTACAACCGATAATTTTATATATTTTATTCGACGTGACACGCAAAACAATTACAATGCAAATTCGTAGTAATAAATTGCAATTTCAAATCGGAATTTTTATAAATCGAAAGAGTAAATTGAAACATTGAGTTATTTACCATCGATATCGTTAACACATATTTGCAAATCTTCTCGAAAAATTGGAGAATCGGCATTACATTTACACTTGCAAGGAACATCCTCAATTGAGTTTGTCGTATTTTCGAAATAGGGACTGGCTGTTCCACTGCTGAACATTAAACACGTGCTTGAGCAAGGACCTGTAATTATAAATATTTTATATAACATTTTAAGAATGATATGATCATTACAGTAATTATAATTGCTTTATTATAACTTAACATTACTCATCAACTCTTTTCTGAAGATGTTAATAATATTGTATGAGTGGTAAAGAATAATTAGAATTCAACGAATGCATTGCAGTATCGTGTAGTGATACGCGTTTCTCGCTTCTGTTCATTCAGTAAATGAATTTACATCTATAATTGGATTCTTTAACAGTCTGTTATGATTTATATCATAATAACTTAGATGTTGAAATAACTGCACATTTCCTCTATTGCGAATTATTTTTTTTTTTTTTTTTGCAAACAAAATGTCAATTAAATTTAGTAATAATCTTATTTCAGTCTTATTTTCAACATATTCCTTTCGAGATAATTCACCAAAAGCACCTACTTTTTGCAAAAATGCTCGTCATTAAAATTATAAGGTTGACGAGTAATTTTAATCCCGCGAAAATGATAAATCAGCAATGCTTGCACAAAGCACGCTCGATTGAATGAGTGTTACAAATTCATGAAGATTTTATTATGTACACTTGACAGCTGTTGCTCTTACGCGTCTTTTGCGTCGATCGGCAACATCGATTTTCTGAGAACGAAAAATTGCGAGTTCCGTTCTGCCTGCGGCATTTTATTTCACGGTTAGAATATCGCGGGGCTGTTGCGCCGGGAAAATAACCGGCCGAGAGGATTCAGAAAAGAAAGTTCCGTTGCGAGCAATTGATCAAAAATCACAAAAACGTTTTACCGAGTGTATCACAAATTATGCACCAATGTAAACTTGGGATAAATCGATATGCAATGCATTCAAATGGAAACAATGTTTTTTTATGGCATAATTGATCTATATATCTATTCAGCAGATCGGAAATCGATACATTTCTCAATGTCGTTGTGAGGATGCACATTTTTTTTTTTCCAGCGTTCATTCTTACCTTTTATGACGAAAATATCTCCATCGGCGTGTCTTGTAACTGAAAAATCTTCAGCGATACACGTTTTTTCAAGTAACACGTAACTTGCAATTATTAAAAACTGTAAATACATCTTCTTTCCTTAATGAGCATTCTGAAAATCAAAAGATAAAAAATCCATCAATATAATCGGTATTAAATAATTCCAAAAATATAATTTAAAGCATATAGATTATTTTCAACGCTGCAAAATTTTTTCATTATAATGTGCAATATTAATGATAAATGCAGATGTATGATAAATCAGAGAAGCGCCAGAGAAAGACGTATCTGAGTTTGATCTTTAGTATTTATGGGTTTTATTATCACGAGTCCCGTGTGTATAATGATTAGAGTATGTGATGCGTGAATGTTGTCTATTACTCTTGTTACGCCAGTATGGTGCTCATGACATACCTGCGTCTATAAACGTGTCATTACATTATACCTAATCGAGCATATGGTAAAATAACAACACTATTCACAGAGCCTTTTAGCTTCATTGCGGTACATTCCGTTGACGTGTGCTATCCCCTCTGACAGAAAATTACGCCTCAAGGGCATGTCAAAGAAGATGACCGTGTTCAAATTTCAAATTTCCAAAACGTCTTTCTTTCGACGACAATTACAATTTAATTACAAAACAAAGATCATTGCTAGAGAATCTTTCCTATAAAAATCTCATTTAAAGATTCGTTAAGGAACATTTTATTTATCGCGTTAAAGGATCTTCGGTGAAGATCCGAAGAATGAAAAAAAAAAAAAAAAAAAAAAGAAACGTTTCTCTGTCATCGCGAAATCCACCAAATTTGGTATGACGTGGAGGTGCCAACTGGCGAAGTCGCTCGACTGTGCTATTTACGCACAGTCGTAGATCGTCACATGTGACAGGGAAAATTCAAGTCATCGCAGGCTATCCTCTAATTACAAGTGAACTCATCGGCAAAGACACTGTATCTTATTAGATATTGTAAAAGTATAAACGAGAACGTAGAATATAGGAAGTGACACAGAATTTGGGCGCCTGTGAGAAAGTACTATTAGTTTCAGGAGAAATTTTTGAGTTTCTTTAATTCAAGTTCATATAGAAAGTATTCCCAAAATTTCTATTTGTAAAACCCTTTAGTTTTTGAATGAAAAAAATTGGATTTGATGTATAACGTGAATGCCATTTAAACTCAAGTTCATCAGATTGTTAAAAATTAATGAAGTGAAATTTTTTGTTTGTATTCGTATCTTTTATTTCACATAAGCGATGATAAAATCACTGCATTTCATCGTGTAGTATAGTAGGCATCGTAAAGATAATGCAACTCGTGGTTTCACGGCGGCCCGTACCACTTAACTGGTTTCCGTGTAATGCACATGTGCTGCGCAACAGGTGCCTCATAGCACAGAGAGGCGAGAAAAAATTATCCGAGAAACACCAGACGCAAACAAATTAATCCAATACCGAGAAAAGTCATTTGTCTTTTATTATAAATGCTTCCTAAATATATATATTTATATATATATTTTTTTTAATATTACAAGTATCGAATTGTGTGAGCCAAAAATTGGCTGCTTTCAGAAGAATTGTAACAAGAACTGACCGACAAAAAACTCGGGTTTGCTTTAATTTCTCTCGCTCGAGTTTTCTCAGTATTATTTTATATTGAATTTAATAGCACTGGGAAAAATTTTATTAGACAAATTTCGTGGTAAGTTTTTTTTTTTATGATTTTCATAATTTCTGTGTTTTGAATTTTAATGAGCACTAATTTTTTTCTGGTCATTTTAACAACTAATTAAATTAACGACAGAAAGTATATCACGTGTGTACTTTCGATTAAACATTGTTGTTAATTAAAATTGCTGCCAGAAATGCAAATTTGACCTGAATAATGTTACACTGTCATGGAACAGTATTTAACACGTTTTCTTATTAAAATTTTATATGCACGTAATACGATTATATTTATCATAAAGATTTTACTGCTCTAAAATTATGATCGTAATTTTTTGATGCTTTAATATTTCAAAACTTTCAAAACAGTGGGTACACTTTTCCCGTTACCATTCAAAAATTTTAATCCCATCGAATTGTCGATCATTCTTTTTTTTTTTTTTTCTTATTTCCA
>JABFQA010002270.1:0-11610 GCA_022817065.1 Probaryconus sp. ZL-2020 | reverse complement strand
TTTTTTTTTTTTTTTTTTTTGGTTGTTGTGCATTTTTTCATTCGGAGAGGTCAGTTATAAAGTTATATGAAGCGTTATTTAAAATACATATATATATACATGTGTATATATATATAACTCAGGATAATATAAATAAGGCGTGGTACTGAGAGTATTAAACATAAATGATTATTATGCTGTACCGTTGACAGCCAAGACTGTTGAATGCCGAGCACTTCCGGCAGCATTTGTTGCTACACACGTATATTCACCGGCGTGCCTGGCTGCTACGGATTCTATGCTGATAGCGCTCATATGCTTATTTATTCGAGTTATCGATACATCAGAATTTTTTAAACCGGCCTTTTGGCCGTTCAGTAACCAAACGATATTAATGGGAACATCCCCTTTTATAATAGAACAAGTAGCTGATACAGCATCTCCCCAGTCTGCTGGCCCTTCACTGATCGAAAATGCACTGATCTGTGGAGCCACTGAATAAATTCTATTACTAGCAAACGATTCAACAATTATTTGCTAGATCATTTTTTTTTTTTTTTTCGGAAAACATTGACATTAATAAATCAATTTCGTTAATTCGAAGTTCTTTAGCATTCGTACACTATCATTCTGTCGTTGAACTATGAATTATCGAAATTCTATTGTACGCTTTTTATACATAACATTTTACATATAATTTCTTAAAAATACTTTGATATATACATTGCAATATATACACTTTTTTTCTTTATGTATTTGTTAAATGGTGATGAAGAAAAATTCGTCAAATTTTTATTTGGAAAATTTTCAACAGATGAAAAGAAGGAGAATCTTCAAGACGAACCGATTGAGATTTGGACGGTATTCATCTGATAATAATGTTAATGCATACTGATGTTAATTGTCACGTTAATAATTTAATTTTCAAATTAAAGAGAAGCAAAAGGAATGGATAACAGTTGTGTAAAAATGCTACAAAACAAATGTTACTTCCAAAATAAAAGTATACCATTGACGACGAGAACTGCTGAATGACTTGTAGCTCCAGCAATATTTGAAGCCATACACGTGTACAAGCCAGCGTTTCTTGCAGCGACTGCCTCTATACTTAAGATACTATTTTTTTTTGTTGTAGCAAGAATATTGATATCAGGATGATTTGGAGGGATGAGTTCATTATTATGTGCCCACGATATTTCAATAGGTAAATCTCCTTTTGATATTGCACAAACAACTGAAATTGAATCTCCTGAATTTGCTGGTTCATCCACAATTGTAAAGGGTGTTATTTGTGGGGCAACTGTAATGCATTTTTTTCAATATCATTAGACGACAAAACTTATTTAAAAGTGTATACATGTTTTTATTAAATGTACATCAATCAAATAAATGCTTCAGATTCTGAATATCATTCTGTAATTCAGAACTACGGAGCTTCAGATAGCTTACAACTATTAAATCTCTGCTTCATAAATTTGTCGATTATAATTTTACAGATTATGCACGAAGAACAAAATTTGAAAAAATTACAATGTAGATAGAGAATCTGGGATATACTAGAATTTTGCATATTTACTATAATATCTGAAAAAATTACAATGTCAATTGTAAAAATTTTTCAGATATTATAGTAAGTATTATGAAAAATTCCAGTGTATCCCAGATTCTCCATCTACATTGTAATCTTTCAATTTTGTTTTTCTCCGTGCGATATTGACTAATTCAGTGTGCAAAGATTCACATTTTCGACAATTCTCTTAATATGGTAGGCTAAATTGATACCTCTAAATCGTACACCCTTTAAATAGTATAATTAATTATAGCATGTTAGTTGATTCGGATGGCTTTTATTAAAAAATGATCCATTAGTATGACAGGAAAGATTAAACGGTGCGGTGCAAAAAAAAAAAGCGAAATCATTTAACCAATGACTACAAGTACCATTAACCATCAGTTCTGTAGAATAGCTTGTAAATCCGGCAGCGTTGGATGCAACGCAAGTATAGGTGCCAGCATGACGTTGACTAACCGAGTCAATCGTTAAGAGGCTGCTTCTTTTGTTCGTGATAATAGATATGTCTAGATTGTTTTTAATTTTTTCGTTATTCAATGTCCAGTTAATTTCCAATGGGGAATCTCCCTTGAAGACAGTACACACAACCGAAACAGAATCCCCAGTGTTTACGGCACTATCAGCAGCGACAAAAGGAGTTATCCGCGGAGCAACTATCGAAATCAACATTTGTTTTATGTTACTGTTTTAGTATAAATGATCCTGAAATAAATAACAGTTTTCTAAGATTTCAAATGTTCCTGAAATAATTTACATTGTTCTTGGAGCTTACAAGATTAATTACAGATTATTGGTATAGATTAATTTTTGCGCTAGTGCTACAATTGGCGACTCTCCGTGATAAAAGCAGTTCAAAATGATGACCGGTTTGTTTTCATTTATTTCGTAAGATAGTGTCTTTGAGCACTTCAGGAAATTGATGAATTTGGAATAAGAATGGGTACGATCGAAGAGAGTGTTTGTTTAGCAATTACTGTTCAATTATTGTTTAACAGATAAAGCTGCAATGATGCAAAACTGTTGTTTCTCGAACTACTTAATAAATACAATTTCTGATTACATAGATGGATCTAATAATACAGAATGTACAAGATATGTCGCTATATTTTAGTTAAAAAAAAAAACAACAACAAATATATTGCCAATAATCGATCGTGAAACTCATGCAATAAATATTTATCTAAAAAAAAATAAAAAAATGAAAAGGAATATATTAAACAATTTTTGTTTGAGAATTTGGGAAATGATTTTCTTACTTTGAATGCCACCTTACAGAAACATGTTACACAATGAAAAAAGAAAAAATCTGTACAAATGTTAGAAGTCGCAAATGCCTGTTTGATAAATATCTAGTAAGCTCTTGATTAGATTTCCACCCAAAACTACTTTAATTTAACTACAACAGCAATGACAATAACTATTATAACAATCCAAATGGAATGAGTACGTTTCATCGTTGTTAATTCAATGTTCGAGTATTGAATATTTAACGACTCAACGTGAAATGTTTCGTATATTTAAAGTCAGAAATTTGGAGATGACAAAAAAGCCTAATTGTTGAATTCAGCTAAGCACATAATTACGTGTATATATATATATAAAAATAAAAATATGATCTACCATTAACCGATAAAATTTCTTCGTGTTTATCAGATCCAGCTACATTCTTAGCTACACATGTGTATCTTCCAGCATGTTTCGCTGTAACACTGTCTATGCTTAAGAAACTAACACGTTTCTTGGTATCAATATTTATATCGGTCTGATCGGAATTAATTGGTTCGTCGTTGAAAGTCCACGTTAACGCTATCGGAAAGTCGCCTTTAATTATTGCACACGATACTGAAAGCATCTCGCCGTAGTTTAACGGATCTTCGCCAAATGAAAACTGCAATACTTGTGGCGGGACTGTATATATAAAACAATACTTTCAGATTGGTAGATTATTAAAAAGCAGACATACATTTCAATTAGTTGATAAGTTAATCATTTTTTATACACATTTTGTAGTTTATAATTGTATTGGTTCACTGTATTTTCAATTACAGTACAGTATCGTTCTGTGTTGGCTACAATATAGCTTAAAAATTTTTCTTTGCGAAATTAAGAACAATGACTAAATGAACGAATAAGGTTTTATACGATTCTCTGGGATTTTGTAAAATACAATCGATCGTTTCTATACAACAAGAAGTGCTGTTTTGAAGGAATTTGTGTTGGATTTCAACAGAATAAGGAGGATTTGTATTAATGCTTTGCACAACTAAAGATGAATTTATGAAAACCAATGGCGTAATACCATTTACGGATAGAAGAGCTGAACGGCTAACTGATCCAGCATGATTGGAAGCGATACAAGTGTATTCGCCAGCGTGACGCGCTGCAACTGACTCAATACTAAGTACACTATTTTTTCTATTTGTACTTCCAATAACAATGTCTCCTTCTTGGCGATTTTCAATTTTCTTCCCATTAAATGCCCATGACAATTCAATGGGAGTATCGCCCTTTATTGCGGAACAGGTTACGGAAACTAAATCTCCAGAATTAGCTGGCTCTTCTCCAAAAGTAAACTGCAAAAGCTGTGGAGTAACTAAAATAAGAAAACGCATCTAACTTTAACAATGATTACAGAAGAACGGAAAGCAGAAAATAGTTTTAAACAATAACATTAGTAAAAAGTTACAATACAAATAGCAAAGGTGTATCATAAAATACATATTTGTCAAACATACACGAACACCATTTCATCTGTCCTCTACCATACAATCTCTGTGTGTCTAACAATCACTATCAAAACTACATATTTCGATATAAGTTTTGAAGGAGCAACATCAGATACCGTTAACTGACAAAACCGTCGACTGAGTTACAGCTCCAGCAATGTTGGACGCTGAACAAGTATATTCTCCAGCATGCCTTGCCGCCACGCTATCTATACTTAACAAACTTGTAAGCTTGTTGATTTTAATGACACTGATATCTGCAGATTGGGAAGTGTCAATTGGCATACTGTTAAAAGCCCATGATATGTCCATCGGCATATCGCCTTTTAATACGGAACACGTGACAGACACAGAATCCCCCTCGTTAGCTTTCTCGACATTGAAGAAAATGGGCTGCAATTGCGGTCCCACTAAATTAAAATGGAAAGAATTTTTTTTTTTGTTCATGACATTGAAACATACCGATAAATTAAAATCCAGGATAATGATTAATGAAGTGGAGATATAAATAAACGACAACATTCGAATGTAAGAGAATGCCTGAAATATCTGGAGCTTCGAACCATTTACGTTGAGCAAAACTGTATGAGATGATAATCCTGCTGCATTCTCTGCCGTACAAGTATATTCTCCTGCGTGTTTTGCCATAACCACAGAAATCATGAGCATATTTATACGATCTGCAACTTTTTTAATTAATACTCCGGATGAACCACCTAACTTGTCTCCTGGATAACTCCAACGTATCTTCAGAGGTAAATCCCCAATAGGCACGATGCATTGTAGATTAGCAAATTCGCCGGCGTTCATCGGCTGCTTCGTAAAGGCGAACGGTTCTACTGTAGGTGCCACTAGGAATCGCCAGATTTAGAGAATTCTTTAAAATCTTTTCATTACTCTCTTCAGTGAAACTCGAGGCACAGAATTTGTAATGACATTTAATTAAATGATATATAATATTATTCTAATAATACGTCTAACGACCGGAGCAGTGATTTTTAAATTACGTTTAATATTAATTATCAATTTGACGACGAAATATTCTTTGCGTGTGTGTGATATCATTGTATGTGCCGAATTGTTAATTAATAATTAATTAATAGTTTCGTTATTATTAGTAAACATCGGTTCGGAAAAAAAAATGATGTGTTCATTGCCAGAAGACAGGCAATTAATGATATGTATAATATGAAATAAAAAATAAGATTCTTATTTTAATTAATTATAATTATCGTCGTACCATAAATTTCTCTGAAAATAAATAAAACATTAATATATATGTAATGATTAATTCCTGAAAATTGGATTCAGTATCTTTACAATTGAACCATTTTTTAGTACATATACTTTGCAAATATACGTAATTAGCAGATGCGAAGTAATGTGGTCTTGATAAAATTGTAACATCTAACATTGTAAATTTAAAGATTTTCAAGTCCAATTTTTTCAGTGCTTGTAAAATAAGAGTATGTATATATTGCATAATATATATCGTCAATTCATATATAATGTATCAGATGTTTATATGACATAATTCAAAATTTTCATATAGGTCACTGCGAGAAATTCACCTGGAAGAAATTTGATTATACAAATTCTATTTATTTATTGCCTAAATCTAACATAGCCATAAATTTATAAATTTACAACCATATTAAGAAACGAAATCACAATCACACGAATTATTTATAATCCTTTTATTCTTTATCATTATTACCAAAAAAAAAAAAAAAAATTAGCTATATGAGATTTTGGCATAACACGAATGTCTTTAATTTTATAAAACTGCAATGAATTACAATGTTCATTGACCGAATTTTATAAATTATTAAACTTCATATATTATTTCAATATATAAACGAATTTGAACTTACCCATGACTTGCACTTCAAGTGTTCCTCTTGCACTGTATCCATGAGCATTTCGAGCAACGCACGTATAAGTAGCTTGATCACTTTGACGTTCCACATTTTCAATGATGAGTGTTCCGTTGGAGAAAACCTTCTGCTTGCGGTTGATAGGAAGAATTCGCGTATCTCGTTCCCAAACGATGCTTTCAATTGGATGACCAGCTACGGGGCAAGTCACTCGAAGGGTCTCTCCAGCAACTATCGCTTTCTTATCCATGTGGCGAATGAATGGTAGCCCATATACATTAAGACGTGCAGAATGTTCAGCCGATCCAACCTGCGAGGTAATAAGCAAATTTTTTACTTTCAAAATAATTCAAAGTTTTCGATAATTAGCTGATATCAAAAATTGCAATAAACACCTTTGATGAAGCAATGCACTTATACAATCCACCGTCATTTGTATGAATACTGGAAATATTCAAATTCGATACAACATCTCCGTTTACAGTCACGTATTGTCCAACTTGCAGTCTATCGGTATTTGATAATCGTTTGTTATCAAGTTCCCAAGTAATTTCGGGCGTTGGATTACCACTAGCTACACACTTTAAAAACATGCTTGGCCCAGGTTGAAGTGTTTCGTCATGGAATGCTTGTCGAATTTGTGGTGGTTCAACTAAATTCAATTATAATTTCATTAGGATTCAATCAGAAATGATACAATAAGTTTGTAATAGTTTCGATACTCACATCTTCCTCCAAGTTTCAGTTCTGCAGTAGATTGTGCACTTTCTTGGTCATTTCGAATGAAGCATTGGTACATTCCTTTATCTTCTTTCTTGACACTTTCTATTCTTAACACCGTTTCCTCGTGTCCCAGTTGTTTGCCATCTTTAAGCCATGAAATGGTCTTAATTGGATTTCCTTTGATATTGCATGTGAATGTAGCAGGTCTACCGAAATCAATTGTTTGCGTGCTAGGTTCTATCTCAGCTTGCAACGGCGCGGTCACAGTTAGTACAGTTTCGACGCTTTCACCCCCGACAGAGTTGTTGACAATACAAAGATATTTTCCAGAATCCTCAACTCGAGCTTCACGAATAATTAGCGTTCCACTGACTTGACGTATTCGTTCGTTAAGTTGAACTGGTTGCCGTCTTGATGTACCTTCAATGAACTTGTACCATCTGAAATAGAAAAGAAATTAATATTAATATAAAATTTTGCAATCACAAATTTTCAATCGATTTCATCTTATTTTTAATGAATTTTAGATTCTGGTTGGGATCTGACATAGGGAAGTTTTGGCATATAAAAATCCCATTCTGTCATTTGTGCACAATTCCACATTTTTGAAATAATATTAAGTATTGAATAAATTTGCAATTAGGCTGTATCAAATCTCAAAGAATTTTACTGAAATTATTAAACCAGTTATTCATCTCATTTTTTTAATTACAGTATCCATCGATTATAACATTGTTATTATTTTTATGACAAATTATTCAGAAATGTCAGATCCCAGTAAACGAATTGTGTATAAATTTGTGAATATATTTGTATAAAACATTTATATATTTACAGTGACATGTTTAACTTTATGTTATAAAAATAATCATACAAGAGTATCATTATACATTAAAAAATTAAGATTAACATTATATCTAAAATATAGATATTAAATATAGACCACCTGAAGGATGATGGCTTTTATAATAGTACCTGCTGTAATAACTTTGGTAAAGCCAACATCATGGTTACAATTGTTCGTAACAGTATGGTTCTTATAAAAAGCCAATAACAAATGAATCTTAGTTGTATATATATTATAGATTATATATAATTGTGATGCAATATTTTTTAATCACCAGTTCCAATTGAATGAAGTTTTTCTCTGTCGTAATCCATATTCCAGCTGCGTACAAATAATTACTTTTTAAAAACTTTATAAAGCCTGCACTTTTATCGATTCTTCAATTCATTCATTCATTAGTTATTGTTTTATTAATTAGTGTTTTTATACTGAACAATTTTTTGCAAAATAAAATGTACGGTATATATATTTTTATTTTCTTTAATTTTTTATATTCCCACCTTTCTTTATTATCATTTTTATGGTAATTTATTTAACTGTTAATAAACAACAATAAAATGTAATAATGCATAATTATCGTAGGGTGTTTTAGTAACATTGCTTTCAACACGCTTAAGAAATCGTTGTGAAGTACAGCGGGGTTGGCCGAGCGGTCTAAGGCGCCAGATTTAAGCTCTGGTTCACAACAGTGAGCGTGGGTTCGAACCCCACACCCCGCAAAATTTTTTTTTTGTTTTTTCACATATATATATATATCAAAATTTGAGAGAATTGGCATACCTCGTAAATGGCACGGGAAAACCCTGTACAGCACATAACATAGCCACAATTCCATTATTAAAGACATTTACCAATTTACCACCCCCATAACGTTCTCCAGCTATTCGTGGAGCTACATTACTTGTTGGTTCTGTAAAAGCAATTTTTTTTTTTTTCTTATTTTTGACATAACAGATGCTAGTGAATACACCAGTCAATCTGTACATGAAAAACGTTTCTCGGTTTCTCTCAATTTATTACTATTTTTTTTTCGAGGAAAAAGGGCGGTGTTCTTTTAGTATTTTGTTTTCGAAAAATTAAATTCGAGGAATTAAATTTTAATTAAATCTTTTTAAAATACAAGAGTTTTTTAGTTTTAACTGCCTCCGATAATAAGTACTGATCAAAAGTATACAATTCTCACCTGTAAAATGGTGAAGGATAAGCTTGACCTTCACACAGCAATGTAGATATACTACCAATTCTCTTTTTTATTACAACACCATCGGATTTAGGTGGTACGCGAGGAGGGCTACTTCCTACTGGTTCTAAAGTAAATTTATTAAATATATTTATATTGTTAACAATGAAAAAACATACCTGAAAACTGGGATTGGATTTGCCTGAACTTGACACAGCAATGTTATATCTACGTTTTGCGTTGCTCTTCGAATTGATATTTTATCTGTATCTGATACTATTGGAGCAGCACCGTTTACTGGTTCTAATATTTATTGATTACAACAAATATTGTTTAAACAAATGTTTTGTCTTATAAATTTTTTTAGTCAAGGTTGAAACGAAATTTTAGATTGGTCTGAATAATGGAACAAGGTAATTTTTTTTTAACACAACTACTAAAGAGTCATACGATACGGTGCCAGGTTCCCTTAATTTTTCGTTTTTTTTTTTATGTTTAATTCATCGTAAAAGTTTAATCATTTTTGCCATATCTCACCGGATAAATTAACTGAACATAATCATGTTTCTATAGGAAAATTAGTGGATTTTGTATCAAAGTATTCTCACCTGAAATAAGGTGCAGGATACGCTTGTGCTTCGCAAAAAAGGGTCGTTATTTTACCGCTATCTATTTTTACAAAAATAATACCATTTGATCTAGGTGGTACTCGAGGTTGACTACTTCCCACGGGTTCTATAATGAAGTAATTTAATTTTAATTTAAGATTGAAATAATAAAACGTACCTGAATATTGGAATCGGGTTCGCCTGAGCTTGACACAACAATGCCAGTTCTGTATTTTCTGGTATCGATAAAATTGTAAATTTTGCAGTAATTGATACTTTCGGGGCTGCACCGTTTACAGGTTCTTTTTTGAAAAAATTAGAAATTTCCTTTTATAATTTAATTTATCAAAAAAATTAAAACTTATCTTGCCAGTAAATTAATGCGTGTTTTACAATAATCATTTTTGAATTCAATATCTGAATGTTGAGACAGGATACTCTTGCATGATTTCGTAAACTTCAGATCTTAATTTTATTATAAAATTATTACAAAAACGCTAAGACTGTTACCTGAATAATGGAACAGGATGACCCTGACCCTGACAAACTATTACTACATCAATACCAGAAGGTCTTTTCATTAAACTCCCTTCTTCTCCTATTATAGAAGGTGCTCTACTTCCAATTGGTTCTGTTATAATAGTATTTTGTTTAATTTATTTTTTGCTCGTTTAAAAATTCATTAATTTTACCTGAATATCGGGACGGGATATCCTTGTGCTGCGCACATTAATGTTGTATCGGTATTGGATGGCGATTCCAACCAACCCCCCTTCAACGTTCCCATAACCTTTGGTGATTTCATTCCAATAGGTTCTATTCATAAAATAAGATTTTGTATGTACCAAAAAAAAAAAAAATAATAAAAATAAAAAAGTACACAATAAAATCAGATATCTTCAAAATGTTTTAATATGTCCAGAAGAATTTGTCAAAGATATTTCGTAAAGTGTTTAAGTTTAAAATACTTTTCGTTTTATACAGTCACTTCAGATATCTATTTTATGTAGTGTATTACTAATATATACTTGGAAGCCTGAGATGAAACTGGGAACCCCTTTAGGAACGTATTGATTTAAGATTCACTTATTTATCCTCACCTGAAGTAAGGCGCAGGATACGCTTGACCCTCGCAAAAAAGGGTAGAAATTTTGCCCTGATCTATTTTTATAATAATATTTGATTTAGGTGGAACTCGGGGTTGACTACTTCCCACAGGTTCTATAATGAATAATTTTCTTTTAGTTTTAAATTTCAAATAAGACACACCTGAATATTGGAATCGGGTTTGCCTGAGCTTGACACATCAATGCCAATTCCGTATTTTCCGGTAGAGTTAAAACAGTGATTTTTGCCGTAACTGATACTTTTGGAGCGGCGCCATTCACAGGTTCTTTTTAACAAAATTGAGTATAGGATATTTAATTACATTAATTTATCTGTGCCTTTTACCTGAATAATGGAACGGGATGACCTTGGCCTTGACAAACTATTACTACATCAATACCGGAAGATCTTTCCAACCAACTTCCTTTCTCCCCTATTATAGAAGGTGCTCTACTTCCAATTGGTTCTGTTATGATAATAATAATTTCTCAAAATTTTGTTCATCGTACCGAAATTTGTTGTACCTGAACATTGGGACGAAATACTGCATTGCGTGTATTGCGGTCATATTGATTTATGACCTTTTTCTTAGTGAAACGTTTTAAAAATTGATTCTTTTAAAAAAATGTTACCTATATAATGGAACAGGATGGCCCTGACCTTGACAAACTATTACTACATCAATACCAGAAGATCTGTCCATCAAACTCCCTTTTTCTCCTATTATCGAAGGTGCTCTACTTCCAATTGGTTCTGTTATGATAACATTTTTTTCTCTTAATTTTTTTATCGTTTAAAAATTCATTAATTTTACCTGAATATTGGGACGGGATATCCTTGTGCTGCGCACGTTAATGTTATATCTGTGTAGGATGATTTTTTCAACCATCCGCCCCTTAATTCTCCCATTACCGTTGGTGATTTCATTCCAATAGGTTCTATTCATAAAGCAATTTTTGTTTATATACCACCAGTTTTAGGAATCTATTT
>JABFQA010002269.1:0-11610 GCA_022817065.1 Probaryconus sp. ZL-2020 | reverse complement strand
TTTATCAAAAGCGTAAACAGAAATATACTTTCATTTCGACATTTTAAAAGTTCATAAGTTCAAAAATTAAATGCTTTTGTATTGATTAAAAATACATCTCCATTAAAAATTAATAACATATCCCCTTTACTGTAAATTAAAATAGTTTTAACAAATTCTTCCTCAATTCTTCATTAAAGATTTACGTCTTCCCTTTTTAAAATGTTCCATTGTACCAAATTGATATAAATACCTTTTATATCAATGATATTTCAATGAATAATTTATTTATTCTCTGACTTCTGTAAATACAAAATAACTCTCCCAATGGGGGAGATTAAATCTATGAATAACTTAATGCATATTCAAAAGTAACCCCGAAATGAAGTTGGGAAAAGAAACGAAAATGGAAAGCACATTAATGCTTCCATTCTCGGCGTCATCTTTTTCTTCGCACTTTGGTGTATAACACGGTACAAAATATAGCATTAACGGTGCACTTATAAGCCTTCGTCTGTCATCAGAAAAGGGTGGTAGACGGCGATTTGTCTACTCCATGGGGATATCCAAATATATTACGGGCCTAGGTGGGAACGCGTGAAAGGCTTTGCTAGCTGCCTGGGACTTGAGACGAGCGACATTCTCGCGCATTGACTATTGTCAAGCGCTTCAAATCACGTCGTCGCCATTCCGCGTTTAAGTCCTCGGCGAACAAGAGATTTCAAACGTCTGCGCTGACAACGAGGCAGAGCACAGCATTTAGGAACACAGTGGAATATCAATATTTAATCGCGAGACACTTTTCTTTTTTATTGCTTAAATGCAACAATTATCGCTGAAAAGCAAGTTTGCAAAGGCGAAATGGATTGTCCGGATCTGTTAACTGCGTAATAGGATAAGCAGAGTTGATGCGTCGGGCACATCTTTATAGATGGATAATGGACCTATCATCCTGATTGATTTATGCATGGGATCTAAATGCATGTTTAAATATAATGTCTCCGCCCTACATGGAGAGAAACTTGATGAAAATTATACGAGTTTTTCAGGACGCAACATTGTCTCGATTGTAGTCACGTTATTATGTTTATGAAATGTTTAATATTCTCTGCAGAATAATAATAAATAATTTCGCAAGCTGTGTCATTATGAAACGCTAGAACTACAATTCCAATTATTATTCGTAAAACGTGTGCACATAAATTTCGACGTATAAATAGAATCTTTCTGAGACAGTTCTATGCCACTTTGAAGAATTCATATTCTCTTGTAAGTTTCATAGATCATCAATCAAGTTTATCATGAAAGTTCTGTTGTTTGAGAATGAAATGTGAAAATGCAGATGTTTGCCTAAGAATAACTGAATGTTTGACTTGTTTTACGTTAAATGTTTACGCTTTTTTTTAAAAATATAACTATTGAATAAACATTGACACAAGGGTTTTCCATTATCGATTTAACGTTGGATTAGATATTAAAAAAATATTTAATTCAACATTGATTTTTTTTAAATTCGATTTCATTCGAGTTGATCTGTGTCACTTTTACTAAGAAAATTCATTTTGATGAATAAAATACACCTGATTTCCTTTCTTTTGAAAATTGTAGGAACATTGTTCTCGCAGGAATTTAGGAATGGCATATAAAGTTTAGTCATCGTAATTAAAATTGGCAGTTGGATATTTGATTCTAACTCGTATTGTTTCAACTTTCCTTATTTGACAGCTGCTATTTCCAAGCCTACGAAGCAAAATTGCACGAAACACATCTAGCATTCTGTGTAGCCGTGAAGAATGAACATTCATCGGTGCGTATCGTGTCTCGCACAAATGGCTGGGAGCAAAATTGATTGATCGCTGTATCGATTCTGCGCGACACACGATAGTTGAGGTATTGTTCATTTTGACTAACGCTCGTGTTACACACATTTTATGTAATTATAACATTAGGCTACTCTCTCTAAAGCAAATTTCCACGCGAACTGTAATTGAAACCTCTATTAAACGAAACAAGATTAACATTTGTATTTTTCCTAAAAATAGAAAGTATACAAAATTTCCTTAACACGTTATATATATATAAAAAACAATCGAAGGACAAATAAAACTAATATAAATTTAACACCAACTTTTGTTGAAAAATCGAACCATCAATTCTTGTTTGCAGTTGTGAGGAAAATGATAAAAACGGAGCTGACAAAAAATTTACCAGAAATACTCGATCAATGTTCAAAGTTCAGATACGTCGAAATTCCTGCAGTTAAAAAGCACGGCCGATTTAAATTTAATCAGCATACTTTGCGGTATGATGGATGTTCTGCGTGGAGCCTGAAAAGGACAGGAGTCGCAAAAAGAAAGAAAAAAAAAAAAAAAAGCGCAGGGCCACGAACGGATTATGCGTATTTCTTCGTGGCGCTCGTTCCCTTTGTAAAACGTGCCCCTCGTCACGGCACGTGGTGAACACGCCGCGGTTTGAAGGAAAGGCCTATTCTCGTTCGGCAGAAAGAGAAAGGAGGAGATATATATATAAAAAAAAAAAAAGAATAGAAAAGATGGAAGTGAAAGAGAAGGAAACGGATACTGAAAAAGAAGAGAAACGAAAAGGAAAGATCTTCATCTTGTTGCGTCTGGTGTCCACATTGAAACGCCACCCAAAGAGTCGCCGAATGTCTCAAGGCTGCTTTAAGCGCTGCGTTATGTATCGCGAGTCATTGTTTAATGCCACAAATTTGCATACCCCAATCCAAAGTTTATGGGACGTTTTCATTTCATTTATCCAATGGCGGAACTTTTCGTCGTCGAAAAATAGTTTTACAAGAGCACGACAACAGTTTAGACATAGTTTGATAATAGTCTGGCAACAGTACGAAGATAGTTAGACGCAATAGTCCGGAAATAGTTGTTACTTCGTAATGTATTCTTTGACTCCAGAAGTGTTATTGACTATTTAAATTTAATTGTCAACGATTTTAAGGAAGCTTAAAAGTTTTAGTTTAATTAGATAGAATTACTCGCTTTTTTTTTTAATTAGGACAAAATAATCAAATAGAAACAACGAAAGATTAAAATTTCGATGATGACAAACAGCATAAGAAATAAGTTTTTAACATGGTTTAAGTTTCAAGCTATTTTTTCAGTTAGTAATGTTTATTAATGAAATTAAAAATTGTAACAAATTCGAATTTGACACACATCCTTGGGCTTTTAAATTTAGGCTTAAAGAACGTTCTATCACCAGCAGGTAGCTAACGTCAGTGACCCGTTCAGTTATAATGCCACCCTGCTGCGGCCTTCATCTCTGACAAACTGTCAGTTCGAAAATCTGTACCCAGCATGTCTAAGCATCAACTAATGATCTTAAAGCATGAACGAAAACAATGTTTTGGGAACGTTTTAACGTTTATTTTGATAAATTTATTTTATTGTTCCATGTCCGTATATTTGTTGTTTCAAGAACCTTTTCCGTGCTTGGTTCAATTTGAATTTCTGACTTTTTCAGAGATGATTCAAAAGATGTGTTGTTGAAGACTGTTTTAAAATGTACAGGTTTCTATGGAGTGTTTATAAAAATAATAATAATACTAGTAATAGAAATATATAATTCTATCAAAGGATATGATTTTAAGTTTATATTCCTTAAAAAGCTGTAGTGGATTAAATCCAATTGTTTGTTTTGTAAATAGGTTTATAAAAAGCATTGACTATAGCAAGAGTTTCTACTGATCGTCATTTAAATTTTGTCCTTTTTCTAAAAACCGTTATAAATGAAAAAAAAATTATAGTTAACGAATATATCAAATGCATCAAATATAACAATAAGAATAGCAATATATAGATTCGTCTCCTGAAATGGTTTTCAGGAGATTTAGAAGCCAACAATTTTTCTCTCGAAAAGTAAAAAGACTGACTCCCTGCAAGTTAACACGCCTTTATTGACTTGCTCCATTCTTTGAAATGTTTGAAGTGTGACCGGACAATACTAATTTTTCCAGGTAGGGAACATCACGGATCACTTGGATCTTCCCTAATATTAGCAGCTTAGTTGTTAAAATACGCATAGATCATTAGTAAAACCAATAAAAAGAAAAGAAAAAAAAAAAAAACAAATATTTCACAAACGGAATTTGTCGCAATTAAGATTTAAATTAGTAAGACGAAAAATTCGAAAATATCGTATAACGTCAGAGGCGTGGAATTTCAGGGTTACAGTTGAATATGATAATTATTTCATATCTAAAAGTTACGTCATGAAGTCGTATAAAATTTATTAGTGTTTATTGAACTTTACGTTTTATTAATTAATAATTTTGCATTTAGAACTTTACGAGGATAAATAATTTATTAACTAAACGAACTCCCCTTTTTTGCAGAGATATAAAAAGTGAAAAGTTGTAATAAACTCTTACTGTTATTTTTTAATATTAAATATTAAATGAGCATAAAAAGTACTAAACTAATAATGGCCGCAAGAATGCAGACGTTAAAGAAAAGAAGAATGCAAAAAAAAAAAAAAAAAAAACAAAATTAAAGCGATCCAATTTAGGTAACTTATTTACTTTTTACAACTTGTTTTACGATGCGCGTTATCCACATGAAAGATGTTTTCAAGAGGCGCGAGAAAATCAGCTATCGCATTTCACAATTTGTCGGACACTAGCGAGGTTTAAGAATTTGAATAAATTGAAAAAAAAAAAAAAAGTGGGGAAGGATTTTGGTATTATAGTTCGTAAATTATCCGCTAACAGTTATTAGCTTTTGAAACAGTGGAGGAAAATGGAAAGCGTCAGGCCGAACGACGCAAAACAAACGTGGCTTTTCAAATCAGCTAAATAAACGAGATTCAAGTTAAGATTTATGTATATAAGTGAGAGACTTGGCGTTCGTATAATTGTCGGCAAAAAGCGGCTGAATAAATAGGGCTTCCTGGCTTTGTTGGTAGAATCAGCATAAAAATATGGGAGAGAAGTCGTAGGTAGGCGAATAGGTTTTGAGTAGGAGTCCATTTTCCAGCTTCTCATATTACAAGGCAATTTTACCATCTCAAACGTATTCCCCGAATCGCATCTTTTAAAAGCTCTAAGCTCTCCCGCTGGGCCTCTTGAATTAATAAAATTGCAAAATACTCAAGATGTTACAATGCGGTGTTTATATCTCCGAAAGAACCTTTGTACCATTTCTGCTGCGTAACGATTTTGAGTTAATTCGGCAATTATGAACTATCGTTTTCTTAATGTCTCTTTAAAGCTGCTTATGAATTTTCATAGCTTGTTAAATTGATCTGGGATATAAAATTATGTGCATTCCAGCTATTTCAAGGAATGTAATTTGGCAATTACATTTTTTTTTTTATTACTTTGGTACTAATTTTTTTGTTAATTTTAATGAGTTTCTATCAAAATTACAGATGGTTACAATAAAAGAGTGAAGTTATTATTTGCCGCAGAAATTAAATGAACGTGACAAGTATATTTTTTTTTATATATAATATCATGACATGATACCTTTCCTTTAAAATAATCGAGTAATTTAAATTTAAATGTGCCAACGGTTGTGTTTGAGAAAAGGGTTAATACTTTTTTCTATGGTTTAGATACAATATTTATTTTCCACCTGTTATTGTAACCTTATCCTTATTGAACGATTGATGATTTCCGGTATCAATATAACTGGCCATAATTTTATAATCAGAACCCTTATTCAATTATCTTAAATAAAAAAATTTAATTATAAAAACTGTGACGAAGAATCATTTGATTTCTTTCCGGTGCATAAAAATAATTCATATTTTAAAGACAGATTTCACCTTTTTTTTTATTGAATTATTAATATGAAGTTTATGGACACAATTTCACAAGTAATTTTTAAAAAAATCATTATATAGGATTATATAATTATACCGAAATAATAAGTAGGATTATTTCTCTATTGACTAGACAAGGACACGAAATAATAACTGTACCCTGAAAGGGTTACAGTTGATGTTTGTCTTGTATAGATAATAAGAAAAATAATGTGGATATAACGTAGAATATCCTGCTGCCCATATGTTGTTTTGAAAGGATTAGATTTGAGTTTTATATTACATGCTATTTTTTCTTCACATCAAAAAGATGAAACCTGCATTTTATTCTAAGGCTTCACTGAAATGATGGAAGTTTATTTATTAAAAAAACTATCAGTTTTCAAATCAAATGATTGTTGTTCTCTTAAATAAACACGATAATAAATCGATTAAAATCTTACAACTGAAGTGTTGATCCCATTATAATTATCTTTGAAAATAATTGTCCTCTTACCTGAAACAAAAATAGATAATTTTCTATTAGAATTACTTTTTATTTTGTAGAGGCGATCAGTTTGGATAAAAAGATCAATTATAATGTTGATTGATTGATAATTAGATTATTTTAAAGACTGTAGTACATTCTTTTCTCGGCGATTTTACATAATTCATTAGAACTGTGTCACAGAAAAAAAAGTGGTCGTTGTAGAATCTAATTTAATTTTTATCTTACATTTTTTATCGAAACAGAGGTAGACCAATTTAATAGCATTTCAATGTTTTGTTTGAATTTCTTGTGAAATATTAAATGTAAAGATAAAGTTTTTATTTTCTATATAAATAATTTCTTGCGAAGGAAACTCCTGAGATCTTGGAATTACAAGAAATTGAATTTTGCCTGAGATAAGTCTGGCAATAAAACACAAATTTATTTAAATTCAACTTAAAAAAAACAACACGTCTTACAATATCAATGGCAATTAAAATCACTAAAATCTTTAATAACCCCTGACGATCTCAATCTCTCCAATTTAAAGAACAATATACACAACCCTCAGTTATTCATAAGCGTAAACTTCTTTATTTTTTTTATAAAACTCGAGAGACACGAGAAGGTAGCAAAAAACATGAAAATGTATCAAGACAAAAGGCACGGCGAAAGAGAAAGGGCGAAATCGCGAAAACCATTTAGACAATTCATTCTCACATACTCTTGATACATATTTGAAAAATAAGAACACCTCGGTGAGTATGGTGAGAATGAACAATGCTTCGTTCCAAGCACCCTTGCAACTAAGTTGCCAAGCATTCTTACCCCCGTTGTCTTGCGTGCGAAAGAAAAGCCAAGTCCGAGGGTGTCAATTGAAAGCGAACCGAGCGTGGGTTCAGCCACGAACCGGACTTTTCAACTTTTGTCTTCGCACTTAGTGTTGATGACTTGCATTTCGACCACCCCTTTTTCCGCCATCAATCTTCGATCTACTCTCTCTCTCTCTCTGTGTGTTTCTCTCTCTCTCTCTTGTAATGAATATTATATACTCGGGCAATTCCGCGTAGCACAATGTTGTGCATTACACGTTATCAAAGGCATTATACGCTTTTGTTTGAAATCGCTGAAAATGGTAGCCGAGGGGTAATCGAAATAAAAAGAACTTGTTTCGACAACAGTTGTTTCGGCTGTGAAATATCACCTGAAGTATGAAGCGTAAAACAAATGAAACGCGCACTTGTTTTATGGCCGGCCACGAGAAATTCTCGTTTTATGGACAGTCGGAGGGCTTTTTCAAACTTTCACGCTTTGTTTTGGGTTAGATGAGGCTATCGGATAGTTTCGAAGACAGTGACCATTTGGTACCAGATGACTATTCATATCCCTCAAGACGCGGCGTCAAACAAATAACGCTTTGTTCAACGGCAAACACAATTCCTCAATTTCAAAATATTTTGCCAACAGATGGAGGGATTGATTAATGAAAATTTTAACGGGCCTTTTCCTACAAAACTATTTTGCATGATTTTTGGGAGAAGCTTTTTACGAGCAACAAAAGATTCTAGATCAAAGCTTTTTGATTTAAAATGTTTTTCGTTTGATGTTTTCGATCAAACTTTTGATTTCTACTTTTTCCCTCTATTTTTTTTTTTTTTTACATTCAGCTGTTCAGAGAGAAACATTGTCAAATCTAATTGAGAATTTCCAAACGGCAACTCGTTATTTTCCAGAGAGTCCTGGACGAATGCAATGAACAATTTATTTTTCTTCATAGCGCACAGTGTTTATGTCTTTCGCAAGCAGTTAAACACAGGGCACCTCGTTAATCCATTCATGCGCGTGACTAATTAGATAATGAGTCGTTTGATTGCTTCGCAACAGTCATCGTTATGACCTCGTATAAAAGAATCATTTTTAAAACCGTCTATCTTAATGATCGTCGATACCATATCCATTTTGAGCGAGCAGTATTTCAGCGAGCAAAAAAAAAAAAAAAACCAAAAAAATATCGTCATCGTTGTCCTAATTTTATCCGTCGTAGTCGTATTTATCGTCGCGTTTGTGACAATAGTTGGAACGTGTCATCAGTTTGATTGATGATATTCGAATTTGAATCGATCAACGTTGGACGATTCCAATGAATTTCAAACGAAGTTTATCGCGTGCGATTTATCTCGGGCTTTAATTCCGCAGCGATGTTTATGTTAAACTACATTTGACTGACAATGAAAATCTTTCGCGCACATTTATATATCATTGCGAATAACCGTGGTCCGAAGCAAGGTATCACGTTTTGAATAAACGCCCGATAATCAAAATCTTATTGCATTCCCGATTGAAAACCGCGTGGTATCCCTACTTTCAAGGCGATTGGTTTAAACTGTCACGTCAAGATTAATGATCGACCGACATCGCAAACAGCGCAGTCTCTGGGTCTTTGCCCTTCTCTGTTCCATGTTCCGTTCCTATCACCCTCTTTCGAATCGGGGTTGGCTGAATCGTGGCCCCGTGTAATTGTCTGCAGCCAGGTCGAATGCCAATGAGAGACCACCGCGTGATCATCCATGACTCTGGGAATGATTCGATGCCAGGAGCAGACTCGACGCTCTACAAAATTTTCGCTTAAAACTCGCTTTAACGTGCTGCATGATTTTCATGTCAGGTTATTACATTATTCAGTGACAATTCCCGACGCTCATTACATTCGAATATATTGCCGAACTATGTTCAATCAGTTTTAGTTAGTTAAATGATACACCTAATAAGTATTTAAACGTAAGCATCGATTATTCCGGCTCAACCCTTTCCCGAAGAACATTGATTTACTTTCACCCGCCATGATGAACGATGTCTATTTATTTGGTAAAACAAGAGTAGTTTCTATTCGATTCGATTTAGGAAAATAACAGAGTCATTGTATAAATAAACAGTTAAATTAAAAGAATATTATAATGGGAAAGAAAAGAGAGTAGTTTCTGAGACAGAATATACTCTTTGAGAGTTGATACGTGAAGAGGAGGAAAGAGTGTTTTTTGAACGTTCGTTGAGATGTGACATTTCAGAAATTAAGATCACCCAAGCAGCTAGCGAAAGATACGAGCCATTAACCAAATACACTTAACGAACATTGCATCATGGGAACCAGCTGAAGCCCAGTTCTCGAATCAAAATGACAGGGAAGATAAAAAGAGCTCGACGAAGGAAAATGAATTCTCTTGGGACAGAAAGTTCCACTATTTCTAAATACACCTTGCGAAATCATTGTCCAAGAGCGTCGTCGTAAATGATAGGTCTGATGATGCAAAAGTAGTTTAATCATCGTCCGAATCCCTTAATGCCATTACCATATCTTGCAGCGAGCCTTTCTTCCAGGCGAAGGTCATTCTCGGGAAGATCAAACCTCCCACGAATTTCAAGTCCCTCGAGCGTCTGTCATTACCCGTTGGAAAGAGACGAAAGGGCACACTGGCGGATTACCATGATCGCTTAAACCATCGTGCCCATAATTGCCCGACTGGCAGGCTCGCTCGCTCGACCCTAATCTCGATGATTCAGTGTCAGGCGACAATCCTCGCTGATTTAGAATTCAAAAAGGACCAACGCGTTTTAATATAAATACGTAGCTAATGAAAGGCTGACCTTTGCATCGGAAATCATATGCATCACATTACAATAATTCCATGAAAAGGCCTCCGCTCGGACGCCTATTTTTTGTTGACATTTTCATCAGATAAAATCACAAGGAATTATCAGTAATTCCAGGTTGTGGCTTGTAATAACTCTGTTTAACTTTTTTTTCTTCCCTTTATTCGGTTCCGATGATCTTCCTCGTTCACGTTCACTTTATTGATTCGCAAATTAAATTAACTGCAGATGGTGGAAAAGAAGAGTCAGAAATTTTTATTTTTATATGCCTTTACTTTATTATTTAAATTATCTACTTTTATTGATTGAAGGGAAGACGTGTAATTTGAACCATAAAATTCAACGCAGCCTTATTTTTTATCACGTGAACGAATTCAAACTTTCCTTTATGAAAAGGAAAATTCAATGTTGCAAATTTAAGGACGTTTATTGCAATTATGAATTTCACTTGAAAAAACGTTAACGAAATTAATCAGAATCCAACGATTAACATTACTGCAGAAAAAATAATAAATAAATTTCTTGGTTAATTCATCCGTGGAATTCATGTTTTCTCAATTTCATTTCAATTGGTTTTCTTAATAGCATAGCATTACCTATCACAGTGTTCGCGATTAAAACCTCTTACTGTCAGTCGCACGCGCCTTGATCATTGACACCATTTTTATTCAACAAGCCAATACAATAGATTACGATATAATTAATTTCCTCAGGAGTAATTATGAAATGTAATACAGTTATGATGAAGGACGCGTTGTTAATGTAACGTTCGAACGATCGCTTTATGGATTTTGCGGGTTAAAAAAACACACACACAGTGGTAGAATGGTTATGTAAATAAAGTCCGACGTGACTATGTGGTCGTTTTGTATTTAAAGTCTTTTCATCCGACGAGGTTCAACGTCTTGCTAATAGGCATACTAATCGACGTTAATTTAACGACAGAAAAGGAAGAACATATGCCGTTTAACCAGTCTTATTGACAACCTCACAAGTTGCACTTATTGACGGCGAAGCCAAACAGTTCCTCAGGCTACTTATTCAATTAATAGTTGTTCTTGAAACAATTATATGCACTTCGCGCCAAGAAAGCACATGTCAGTGCGAACAGCAAACATTGGTTGTACTTACACTAAACAAAAGACGACGCGAAATCATCATTTGAAACATACTTTAGAAATTATCGTCATTAAAAAATATTTAGAAATTATGTTGGCCAAGAAATGTTTGGAAATTATTTTTATACGAGATGTGAAGAATGCCATACAAGCCTTTGGGCCCTCAGCAGTAATACACTATTATATACCGGAGGCGTCTTTTGCTGACCTGATTTTGATACTGACATTTCGAAGCGCGAGAGTCCTCGATTTGGAAAATTCATTGCAAATGTAGTTATCGGTTTTAGCCTCTTAAATTATATTACCGAAGTTTTAACGAGAAATTTGGAGTGCAGTTTGATTTAGATTATGAATAAATTGAGAGATTACTAAATTAATTGTTGATGGGTTTATGGTATTTTATTATCTTTTTCTTTACGTGAGTCAACATTCGGGAATAAAAAAAAATTTCTCATTTAATTTTTGGAATATCGAAGAAGCAGTCTAATGGGCCATACAAAATCATATACACAATTTTCTGTTTTACTGAATTGTATCACATTTCATAAAATTAATGAAGCAAATTCCATTACGAGCAAATAATTTTTGTAAAAATAG